>OY757908.1:70340375-70387875 GCA_963585895.1 Sepioteuthis lessoniana
AGTAAAGACTAGAACAGATTGGGCTCTTTAACCAGTCGAGAAGGAAAACTCTGAATTCAAACCTGTTAATTTCCACTGAAAAATTGACCTTGTATTGTATGCTGCTTGCAAATAGGGGTTGAGTAATTAGATACCTGCACAGCTACCATAGCACTGAGCACTTTTTATGAAAAAAACTTTTATTTGTAGTTTTATATATATATATATATATAGGCTACTCAAAAGTTTAGGAAATTTGAACAACAAATGCCCATTGAATGTAGTAAGGATTTTTACCCTTACCACATTGTGAGCAATACATTTTGTGAGTCAATATGCCAACATCAAGTCAAGAATTATTTTGAATATGAGATAAAGGTCATTGCTATAAAGTAGCTATTAAGGTAAATAATTAATTTTCATAAATGCATTCTATGTACACACTCACATTTATATCAAACCAACTTTGTCATATTCAACAATGCTCTTTATCAATTTCAGGAGTAACACAAGGATTTTAAAGATTTAATTATTGAAAATGATTGTTACATTAATAAGTTTGTTTAGATCCTGAAAATAAAAGATTACACTGATGTAATTGTCTGGAATTTTGCCACTGACCATTTCCTTGCAAGCATTCATCAAATTTTTCTATTGCACAATTTCTCTATCTTATAGAGACCCCAAATGGTAGAAAGGACAAAATAACCAAGCACCTCCTGATCATTGGTAAGGTTCCAAAAATGTCTCAAACAACCCAATGTGGGAGGACCCTACTTGCTTTCCTTTGGCAAATATCCTACCACTAACAAACAGTTATACATTTACACAGCTATACATATATCAATATACATTTTCCCTTGTTTTGTAAGATACACAAGGAAGGTGTTTCCCAGGGCTGCTGCAACATATACATATATCATACACTGTGTGCAAGACATCACTTACAAGAAAGGGCATCACAAAGCAGCCAAGAGAAAAATAAGATAAAACCATGATTCATAATTACAACTGGCATCATTAAAAATTATATACATATTTTCTCAAAATAATGAAATGAATATTAGTGCTATCATGCCATCATTACTTACACAGGATGAGACAGCCTGCAAGAAAAGTTCTGTTGAGCCTTCCATGGTTGGTGGAAAATATCTCGACACTTTTACATTTTATGGCATGTCAACCCTAGCTGGGTTATTTTATGCTAAAGTCAATTTAATAATCATAGTCTGCAATTTCATATGGTATGAAATTCCATTTTCACAATCATTTTAAACAGGTAAACACATAACTATCTCAAACAGATCTATTTGATTCCTAGATTAGATACTGGGAGTAACAACAAAAAAAGGAGTGAATCTCAATTCCTCAGAAGTGGAGCCTCTCCACTAGATGCAATTCAGTGTTATATCTAGGACACAGATTTTTGTGGAGGAAAAGTTTACCATTCTGCAGTTGATGTTGTCAAGGTCTGTCAACAGGGTAGATTTGCAGAGTTTGTAAAGTTATATACAGTGTATCACAAAAGTGAGTACACCCCTCACATTTCTGCAGATATTTAAGTATATCTCTTCATGGGACAACACTGGCAAAATGACACTTTGACACAATGAAAAGTAGTCTGTGTGCAGCTTATATAACGGAGTTAATTTATTTTCCTCTCAAAATAATTGGTCACTGATAGAGTAGTTGTGTTTTTGATTTGTATGTATGGTACAGAGTTTTGATAAAGATGATAAAAGGCAACTTGGATCAAAACCAGTTTGCTGGTGCCTTATTCACAAGAGCTGGTTGTACTCTCTACACTGACATGCATCAATATAAACAAAAAGAAATAAAACCCTTTCCCTATATATATATATATATATATACACACACGCATATAGACATATATACATACATCTGTATAAGCACTCATGGTATAATGGTTATTGTCATAGGAAATGGACATGGTCACCCGAGATCAATTCCTGGACAGGGCTGTTTACATTTCTCACAGTGCTAATACCTTTGAGAAAGGTATGCTCTCTGGCAATACTCCTTCCAGCTATTGGTAAACAGTATGGCTGACTGGGCTCTTTAACATTGCTATGGCTAATGTGAAAAAAAAATTCTGAATTCAAACCTGTAATACTCTACTTAAAAATTGACCTTGTGTCACATCTTGCTTGTGCAGAGGGGTTGGTAAATACATGCATACATGTCTATAGATATAATGAAAGATAATGGTTTCAAGCTGGCAAAGGAAGAAGCAGAAGTTACCCCGCACAAAAAATTATGGATGTGTACTATGCCAATAACATAGTGCTCCTGGCAAATACACCCGCCCAAGTCGAAACCCTGCTGCATGGTTTGGAACAAGCAGTTGCTGGCATTGACCTCCCTGTCTATGCAGACAAGACAAAATACATTTGCTTTAATCAAAGAGGCGACATCTCTATACTAAATGGTTGCTCTCTGAAACTAGTGGACAAGTTTACCTACCTAGGAAGCAGTGTCTCATCAACCAAGAAAGACGTCAACACATGACTAGCAAAGGCATGGACAGCTATTGATAGGCTATTGATCATTTGGAAGTCAGACCTGACGGATAAAATAAAATGCAGTTTTTTCCAAGCAGTGGTCGTGTCGATACTGCTATATGGATGCACTACATGGACACTAACTAAACGTATGGAGAAAAAGCTTGACGACAATTACACAAGAATGCTGCAAGCAATATTAAACAAGTCTTAGAGGCAGCACCCCACAAAACAGTTGCTATACGGCCACCTGCTACCCATCGCAAAAACTATCCAAATTAGATGAACCAGACATGCGGGACACTGCTGGAGAAGTCAGGATGAACTCGTAAGCGACATACTCCAGTGGACCCCATCACATGGACGAGCAAAAGCAGGACAACCAGCCAGAACCTATATACAACAGCTCTGCGCTGATACAGGATGTAGCCTTGAAGACCTCCCAGAAGCAATGGACAATAGAGACGGGTGGTGAGAGAGGGTCAGGGAGATCTGTGCTGGCAGTGCAATATGATCATGATTGGTATATATACATACATGCATACATATTGATATACAGATACACATACATATATCTATATACATATATGCATACATATACAAATATTTATTCTCATACTTGTATGTAAAGAAACAGGTTGGGACAGATATAAACAAGCAATCAAATACACGTTTTGCATTGTATAATATTATTGACTGCCCTATTACTTATACCAAACCTGACATTGTTTTGTTGTTATTTACTAAACCTTGCTTAATTTGGTACAAGACTAGCAGTATAGGTAACCCTGTTAGACTCTCACTAAAAAGTGTCAGTTAGACAAGCTTGTTATCTATAACATATAAGATGCTTTTCTCCAAAAACTAAGCATAGTTAGTAGCACAAGGCTGCATGTAGGTTCTTGCCACAGGTAAGACGATGCACAACATTAATTTCTAAGTGGAATACACCTGGTTTGAATTCAGAGTTTACCTTCTCCCAGACATGTTGCCATACCAAAGTACAAAGGCTAAAGAGCCTAGTATTTATTGATAGCTGTAAGAGGAGAACAGATGGAGTTATACCTTTCCTAAGTGCATTAGCATGTAGTGAAATGCTAAAAGCCTCATCTGGATTTGAAATCAGTTCATCAAGTCCATTTCCTTCAAAATGCCACAAACACCTCCAAGGCTGCAAGTACAGGGCACCAAGTGGGAATCAAACTCACTACTCAGTAATCTTTGAGATAAGCTTGCTAACCATTACACCACAGTGAAGTTCCTATTGACATTACTTTCATAGTGGGGTGCATATGCATCTGTACATCCACAGATAACTAGTGTCATGCATGTGTACATATACATAAAAATATCAGCTTGGCCTTACTCAACATAAAATTCTGACTTTCCATTATGTTTGATACAATTTCAATACAATGACCCGCAAAAAATAAATGAATAAGAGAAAATAAATGAATAAAACAATTCAGTTCCATTTTAAAAACCTCATGGTTCCAACCATCTTTGGCTAAACAATGAAAAACAAAAAAATAAATAAATAAATAAAAAATAAATAAATGAATAAATAAAAAAAAAGAAAAGAAATGTAAGAAGAAATAGGATGAGAGGAAATAGAAAATGGCTTCTTCATTCATTTCCAACTCCATCTTACTCTGCAAAAGGATAAGTTTGCATTCTTTTACTTTTATCCAAGACAAGGGAAGGAAATGGTAATACTCAATGTTACAAACCAAAAATTTTTTAAAATGAACAAAAACCCAAAATAAAAACAAGTAGGAAAAAATAAAGAAAATTAAGACCAAAAAAAAAGTCATGCAATCAATTCCTTTTAAGATTCAATTTTCAGATAATGTCTGATGCAATAGTATTTAGAAATTTATGTGCAAAAATTTTATGCTTTTAAAAGTAAACAAGAATGTCACAAGATTTTTTTCTTCTTTTTATTGTCATTTTAAGTTTGTTTTATATTTATAATAATTTGCTTTTGTTTCTCAGCTTTATTTATATTAATGATAATGAACTGTTATTATTTGTTACTGTAGCTATTACATTTGCATATATATGTCATACAGTAATTTAACAAAGATTATGCAACTGACTGATTTATCTTAAAGGCATGCCAATCTGTCCAGGGTTATTCTATGCCTGGATGTTAGGAATTGCATTCATTGTACTTCCATATCTACTTTTTTGTGTTGTTATTTGTTAAGAGGATATTTTTGCAAACATTACTATTGAATACAAATAATTTTTAGACAGCTCTACTTAACCTGAAGGTAGGATGCTGACAGTGAACCTGGGAGTAATGGTAATGAAAGCATATTTCACATTTCCCAGATCTCCAGAACTGGAGCCTCACCATCAGATGCAGTTTAATGTCATTTCTAGAATATCTCACTTTTTTTTGGAGGGGAGAGGACTCCACTTCAAAAAAAAAAAAATGTCAGCATATTTTAAGCCCCACCAACAGGGTAATATTTCAAGACAAAGGAAGTGCTATTCATGATTATTTTTTATCATAACTGTTGTTGTTATCAGTTTATAACTAGTATCACCAGCATTAGTTTTAAGCAGCAGACAAGAAAGACCATTCTGTAGAATGAAATCTTAATTCTTTAAACAAATTTTTAAAGTTTCAATAAAGAAGATAATAATAATAAAACAATATAGTTGATCATGAATTTATCATATTCCTCTTTTTCTGACCTTTGTTTCATAAACAAAAACAAAATACAAATTTTGTCAAAAGTTAAAAAAAAAAAAAAATTGCGGCATAATTCACTTCAGTAGCTGACAGGTTAGTTGGTCTCTCACTCTCACAGACCATAAGAAAATTAAAAACAATATTGATTATTACTATTTGATACTATCTCTGTCCTATATTTTATATACTAAATGTGACAATTATTAAGATACAGAAACAGTAGTATTTATCATTACTATTTATCATAACTTTTCTTATTATGTTACTTTTAATTACTATTATTGCAAGTTTTTCATGCCAGTTATAACTGGTGGCCTTCACTCAAGTCCAAGTAACAACAAGTCTCCTCAGCTTTTTCAAGTATTCAAACTGATCTCAGTAGTGTTGAGGTCGGGAAAATCTCGATTCTTCCTTAAATTTCCAGTTCTCCCAGTTTCTTTTCCAGGTTGTTGGAGATTGTTCCAAGGGCTCCAACTCTGCTATTATTGTCACCAACCTATTCCACAACTTTTTATCTCTCTAGCAAAGTCAAAGTATTTATCTAGATTTTGCTTTTCTTTTTGCTTACTGTGATCAGTTGGAATGGCAGAGTTGTTGACATGTTCCTTTCTTCTTGTTTATTACAACTAGCTCTGTTCTTCTGGCCAGGATAAGGTGATCAGTTTTTATCTCAAAACACTAGATAGATAATTTTTGTGTATTGTATTTTCAATGACTAAGTCTGGCTAGTGTATATACCATTTATCTGTAAGGTTCATGTTTAGTCATTTGCACAATTCTCTGTGGATCAACTCCCCTACCTAGTTGTATCTGTTCTTGTACTCTTTGCTCTATTCACTTACATGTTTCATTTCTCTCTCCAGAAAGCCTCTACTTACAACTGTAAGCTAGTGGTCTTTCACTGGAATCTCCTCAGGTTCACAGGACTCTTCTAAGTATTCGAGCCAATCTTAACAAGCAATGGTCTGGATAATCTCAATTCTTCCTCTAATTTCCAATTCCTCCAGTTTTTTCCCCCCCAAGTCTTGGGGTACTAACTGTACCAATTAATATTATTCTTAGATACTGCCTCTGTCACATTATAGTTGTTACATTTACTCTGTGAAATTTATATTGCAAATCAAACAGCTATTACGTGACAGGAGTACCTTTTTGTGCTGTAATGGTTTGTAAGCTACTCACAATAACCAATTACTTCTGGCCCAGTCAGCTGGGATTACAGAATACACTGACTGCACCTCTGAAAAGGAGTAAGACTCCCCCAATGAGTGTTCTGTATATGACCCTAAACAATCTGATAATGAGACTTCAGTAGTGCCGTAGCTTTGGGCACTGCCATAACTCTCAGGTCCACTTTGCCCAGAGTGGTAGCATCTGATTGGGTCCTATCCGGGAGTCAAATAGAACTAAAATGTGTACTTATACTAAACTGAATTGTTTGAAATAGAACTGTTTTGACATGAAACTGTATAAACAAAGAATTGTACTTTTACTAAACTGAATTGTTTGAAACTTTTATCCAAATGACTTCATTCAGAGTTAAATGACTAGAAAAGGGTTGATACACCGTAAAACAAAACACTCAACCAACCAACCAACCAACCAACCAACCAATTACTTCTGAATAGTGAGTTTAATACTCACAAGATGCACCATATTTATGGCCTTATACCAAATCTAAATTATACTTTGTTTTATCAGGGAACATCACATGGTGTTATGGTTCATGAGCTTGTCCAACAGACCATTATTACTAATTAAAGAGTTCAATTTGTATCAAGTCAGAACTACACCTTGTTTTTATGTTTCACATGGTTAGTGAGATATGCTAGAAAAACCATTATTAGTGAGTTTGATTCAAACTGAAATCTCTCTATATCTGGCTTTGAAGCTCAATAATTTTTAACTAAGGTAGTACTGATTATTATCACTATTTAGCATAGCTATCATTATTACTTGTTCATATTAATCACTATTATTTTTATTCGAGACTACCTGTGATCAATAATTATTGTTACATTAAATACATGAAATTTATACACAAATGTAACAATTATTATGAGACTGGGTGTTATTGTTTGTCAGTGTTGACTCCTATAATTACAATTTGATTTTATCTCTGTGCCATAATAGTTGTTAAAATTGTGTATATATTTCGTAGAATAAATATAACAAATATTATGATACAGAAATGGTATTATTATTATTACTCTTGGTATTAATTAATATTTACTAAGCTTAGCTTTGGTTCTCACAAAATCAAAATGGAGGTAAAAATGGGAAGAAGAAGAAGATTATGTTTCACCACTGGCCAAAGTGGGGACAACTTCTATGCCTTTAAAATCAACATTTAAAATTTTGGCTTTTACATTGGCTAATGGAGGTGCATTTGTCATAGCATTAATCAATGGAGGAAATTAACTTAACAAGACAATTTCAAAACCTTGACAAGACTGTTTGAATTTCACTTCACACAATGCTATTGAGAAAGGCATGAATCCAACACTTCTGCCCCCAGCTCTGGCATTGATATAAAGTGAACACAATCAGCCTCTGCTTGAATTTGAACAAGGCTTGTTGATTTCATTTTCTCCAATAACAGCTATTATACCACCTGTACCTATATATATATATATATATATATATATATATATATATATATAATTGAACTACTGTCAAATAATACTGTTGTTGTATTGATAGTTTTACAGCATATCAACCATTCTTGGGTTATTTCATGATAAAGTCAATTTAATACTTATGATCTTCAATTATATATGGTATAAAAATTTATCTTCACAATCATTATAAACAAATAAACACTTCCTTATCTCAAGCAGATATATTTGACCCAGAGATAAGACCTGAACAGATACAACCACTTCAAGTCATAACAGAACAGGGAGTAATAGCAACAAATGGTTGACTCCACATTCTCCAAACCTCACCACTGGATACAGTTTAGCATCACACCAAGATTACTTTTTTTTGGTGGAGTCTCATTCCTCTTCAGGGCATACAGTCAGTATATTCTAGGCTTCACAAACAGGGTGGTTATACTGTTGGCTAGCAGTCTTTAAAGCAACAGTGCCAAATATTTACCAATACAGCTACTAGTGTTTATATATACACACACACAACCTTTCCTTCTTGTTACTTATGTCTATTTGTAACCAGTAGTGTTCTTTACAAAGTTAGCAAGATTCATGGTATAACTATGTTACATTAGAAATTAAATGTTGTTCATTATTACAATTTGAATATAATAATAATATGCTAATGCATAAATACTATCTCTCATTTTATATGAGTTTGTCTGTACAAATGTCTGCTGTAACAGTAATGTCACAGAAATGAAACTGCTATTTTTTGTTGAAGCCAATACTCAAGACAAATAGAAAGTGCTTTGAAAGAAAAGTATCTCAGGAAATAAAGAGTTGGTAGTCTACCTGGTATGTAAAGAATACATTTTCTCATACATTTACAAAATGTGGCATGTAATTTCTTACTGTGTGTGTGTGTGTGTGTGTGTGTGTGTGTGTGTGTGTGTGTGTGTGTGTGTGTGTTTACTGGACAAGCCAGCAAAAAAACTATAATGAAAAGAGTAAACAGAATAGAAAAAAAAAGAAAAAAGACAGAAATGGAAAGAAAGAGAAAAGGAAGAAAAAAATGTTTAAAAAAGAGGAGAAAAAGAGGATTGAAAAAGAAAGAAAAAGAATATGGCTGCAAAAATTCTATAGACGGAAAAGAAAAGAGAAGAAAGAAAAAAGTAATGGGGGAAAAGAGAAAGTGAGAAAAATAGAAAGCTTCTTTTCTCCTTTTTTCTTCATTTCATCATTTAGAGTATTTGGACTATTGTCTTCATCTTTATTGCTATATGCACATATAAGCTGAAGAATCCTTTGGTCTTCTTCAGGTATTTTTTGTTGAACTCAGGAGCCTACATAGAACTTTGAACTGAACCCCTTATTTAACCCATAGGGGGGAAATTGTTTTATTTCATTAAACATAACCAGGTACAAGTGTTAGGCAATAGTAAGTATTCCTTGTTATTTGGACAATAATCAGAATACTCTAAATGATGAAAATGTTAAACTATCCTTTTTAAAAATATCCTTTCTTTTTCTTATTCTTTATAGAATAAGAAAACAAAAAAAAAGAGAGAAAGGGGAATAAGATAAAAAGGAAAAGAGTAGAAAAAATGGAAAAAAAGAAAAGAAAAAGAGGAGAAAAGGAAAGGAAATAAAAATAGAAAAAATTATACAAAGAAAAACAGGAGAAAAAAAAGGAAAAAAGGAAGGGAGAAAGGAGTGAAAAAAGAGAACAGAAGAAACAAAAGGAACAGAAAGAAATTTTTTTAATTCAAAAATTTAAAAGACGATGTAGGCTAACTAAAAAACAAATGGTTGACAGGGTTTCATGGCATATCAACCCTTGTGGGATATTTAATGGCAAATCCTGTTTATACATAAATATATTAAATACATATGATATGTAAACAAACTGCTGGTAACATTTTAAACAAGCCAGAGTTCACTCATTTGCACACAGTTAATGGTTTCAAGTATTGTTATCTAACACTACTAATTCTATTTAATATCAATCATTTGTTTGCACAAAGTTTAAATGGTTTCAAGTATTGCTATCCCACTCTAACAATTCAATTTAACATAAGTCATTTCTTTGCACACGGTTAACTGGTTAAACACTTTTATTTAAACCATAGATGAGACCCTTACAGGTACTACCACTCTGGGTCAGAGCGGATCTGAAAATAATGGCAATGAAGAGATACTCCACATTTTCCAAAGCTCCAAGACTGGATCATCACTATTTGATAGTTTAGTGTCATATCTAGGACACTCATTTGGGAGGCGGGGGTTTACCTCTCTGCAGAGATGCAGTCAGTGTATTCTACAGCCCCAGCAGACTGGGCTGGAAAAACAAATGATATCTCGATGAGTCACTACCAATTGTCAATACTTTTTTGATCAAAAGTTTTTAGGAAGACACAAGATTGTGCAAGTGCAGCACTTTTCATACTCACCAGAGAAAATTGTGCAACTTTTTCTTGTTTCCTAAACTGAAAATTCATCTCAAGAGTAAGAGTTGAGGATTTGAAGGACATTAAAAGAAATACACAACTCCACACCATTACAAAAGAGGATTTTCAGAAGTATTTTGATGAATGGAAAACTTGCCGGAAAAAGTTTGTTTATTTTCAAGAAAAGTAACATTTCATTCATTGTTCTTTTCTGTCTTGGTGAATACAGTATCTGTCTCAATGCTTTTCAAACATTCATCAAACTTATTTGAGTGTTCACTCATTCATCTTCTTTCTATATCAATAATTGTGGCATGTGGCGTATCAGTATATCCAGCAAGAGAACAGAACACAAAGAGTGAATTCAAATTTTTCCCAAGAGTATTAGTATTAACTGAATATAAGGAGCCTCAACTGAAATTTGGCAATCACATCTTCTATGCCAATTACCATTATATGATCTTGTGCCTTTTAATTAGAAATACTTGTGCATGTAATAATATATAAACAAAGAGGATAAAAAAATTATAGTAGTAAGTAGTAGCTAGTTGACTCATGATTCTATTGGGTTCCTATTGTAAAGGCAGTCAATGATGACATTTATGCTTTGATTTAGGAAGAATTTTAAATAGTATTACATAATTACCTCAATCATACTAAGAATTTGAATGATAAAAAAATAAAGTTCAGTATGAATGCTGACCTCAAAAAATTATCATTCAACTTAAAATTGAAATGAAAACTGTTTTATTTTTTAAGTTAGAATATTTTAAGTGTATTGCTCAATTAAAAATATCATCATATACTATTTTGGTGGGTCACAATTATATACAAACAATGAGAATTTTAGGGATATATACATAGATATAAATTCGTATGGTTTAGTAGTGTTTTATGGCATATCAACCCATGTGGGTTACTAAATACCAAATTCTGTTTATACATATGTTAATTCTATGTATGATTTGTTGGTAACATTATTTTAAAATAATGTTACACTCAGTTTGCACCCGGTTAAATGGTTTCAAGTACTGCTATCTAACATTAATAATTCTATTTGATATGTAAGTAAATAGTTTGTTAAATATTAATCATTTGTTTGCACACAGTTGAAATGGTTTAAAGTATTGCTTTATCAGCACAACTGACCCTCAGTCACTACTTTCTAGCACCTTTAAGAGAAAATAGGGTTAGGTACTTGTTTGTTAGTACTGGGCTAAGGTAGAGTGTTTTAAAAATGGTACTAGATGCTGTTTTGCTTAACGCTCAGCATTATAAAGAACAGATCAAGGGTAAAGTGGAGCAATCCAGGGAAAGGAGTCGCATGCTCCCTACACCTTGGGGAAGTAGCTATTGAAAAGGATGCCTTCGAGTTGCCCTCGACTACAGTCGCCAACTTTACTTACTTGTTTGTCACAAGAGCAATTTGAAAAATACACTGGAGACAAGAATATAGGTGCTAGGGCTTGATATAGCCAGTCAGTTGATAGGATAGGGCTTCTCTGACTGCTCATCTCACCCAGTAGGAGCGTTACAAATTACTTTGGTTGCCAAGTCAAAGACTACTCAGCCATCAGGATGCCAACCTCAAGCATTATGGATCACCACCCACAGCCAACAGGTAGCCTCATTGTGGTGGTGATGAGGGAAAGAGTCTTACCTTTCTACAGAAGTTCAGTTGGCATATTCTACATCCCCATCTGACAGAGCAAAGTTATAAATTGGGAAAAGAAATAATAATTTAGAGTATAAATGAGTAAATTTGTTAACAAATAGCTTGGTGGCTGCAGCTGGCATTGAAACAAACAAAAAAATTATACTGCAGCTGTAGCTCTATATTCCTCAAGGAGTATTGTCCATGATGGTGCTGTAGTTTTAGTAGCGAATGGGTTTTTATGGGGTGGAGTTGCTAGTTCCACTTCACCGGGTTAAGAATTCAGAGTTTTTCCTTCTCTTAGACCTGTTGCCTTACCAAGGCTAAAGAGCCTGGTCTACGCAACTATTTAGCCAAAGTAAGGAGAGGAGTATATTCATGCCTTTCCAAAGGCATCAGTACCAGGATTTGAACTCTGCTCAAGTCCATTTCCTATGACACTAACCATTATATCATGTCTGCTTCCTCTAATTTTAAGAACATGCTCTCTAATCTATTAGAAAGCATGGTTACACAATAATTGAAATTTATTCCATATATGGCTTCATATAAATTTCCATTATGTTATTCATATGATAAATTAAAAACCTTTTTGAATTGGAAATAAAATATAGCCCCAATATTTGTTTAAGAAAATATAGTTTGATATAGAAATGTATCAAAATTGCTTTTTTCTTTAAAAAAAAAAAAAGACCTAAAGCTTATTTCATTTATGTATATATCCATTTGAAAACTAAAAATTCACATATTTAGTAGAACAATTTTTCAAACACAACACAACTTACATTCTTTGTAATGCTCAATGATAATCAAAAGTGTTTAGACAATGAATAAAAAAACAAACAAAACTTTTGACAGTCTTTATACAATCTTGATCCATATTTGCAGGATCTTGCTATGCAAAAAAAATTAATAAAAACTGCATAAATAATCATTGTCTATTATATTTAATGAAACATGTCAAAAAGCATTTACAGCTTAAATATAATTCACACTCACAGAGAGAGAGAGAAAAAGAAGCACCAATGTCTACTGCTATTAGCAGAATTTTAATCACAGATTTTCAATCAATATAATTTTTTTAAATCTATGTATTCACTACTGAATTAAGTGCATTGATGAGAAAGGAGATTATGTTGAAAAATAAATACTTGCACAATATAAATGTTCTTATATATAATTGGTGTTGAGCACTGTAATGAAAAAGTAGCAAGTCATATTATATATATATATATATATATATATATATATATATATATATATATATATATATACACCTACACCCACACACGGTTCGTTCAAAAAGTTCTAAGCTTCAACCAGAAAGAAAAGCTTCACTGAACATTTCTTTACCAAACTAGAAAAGCTAAATAAGATTTTTCTAGTTTTATAAGAAATGGTAGTGCTGCCAAAACAAAAATGAGCTAAGTCATTTTTTTAGGGTATGCTTTCATATACATATATATATTGTTGTAATCACACATATATATACACTGTTGTAATATATATATATATATATATATATATATATATATATATATATATATATATATATATACACTCATACCAAGTAAAATCATTACTTACCTCAGAATCTCTTTGACTTCTGTAACTGGCAGTATTCTTTTTAAAGAAAACTTCCAAAACACAATCTTTGAACTGGAGGTTGTGTGAGGAAAAAAATCATATAGATGACAAAATGAACCTTCATAAACAAAAATTTTAAGTGTAGTACTGACAAAATCAAGATATTATATGGCACAGTTGCGAAAAAAAATTCTTGAAAAATTGATGAGCTAACAAGAAAGCAAATATAAACAGGAATATTATGAAGCATTCTAAACAGTTTGTAAACCCACAAGAGATGTGAGAGTGGTTTCAATTTTTCTCCCCAATTCTAGTATCAATATCACTGGTTTACAAAGAAATTGAGGCAAGCACAAAAATACCCGTTTTTACCTAATTTGAGGGTGCTACATTCAAATTTGAAATCCGTTTTTACTCATCACTCTAGTTTTTTTAGATATGCATAGTGTGCATTTTGTGCATATACAGTACACAAAGGCGTATATGAATTCAGGGTTAATTCTAATATTGTGAAACTTATGGCTTATTTTTTAGTTATTATACACTAAATCTAAGTGATAGCATTACATTATATATATATATATATATATATACATATATATATATATATATATATATGGCAGTCATTGGCGGAGGTTGTCTCGCAGGGGGCGTAGGAGGTTGGTGTTCCTCAACTATCGTGTTACACATCTTTTGGGTTACTAAATATTAGTATTACATTTTCAAATGCACATTTAGTTTTCAACTTTGCAGTCCTGATGGTTTGGAGAGAGCCGCGAAACCACGCAGATGATTGTTATTTTTGTTTAACTAATTAATATAACTGGTTTCAATGCATCGTCTAGGAAAAAGATCAAATATCCCAACCTTCGATCTGCTATGAGACCCGTTCCCCATTCAGATGATCTTCCTGTACCCACACCTCCAGTAAATAAGGATCTTCTTTCCTCATCAGATGAAGAAATGCCTTCAAGGGAGGATTCTGCCGAGTCAATATCTTTGGAAGATATTGAGTCTACATATTCAGGAACAAGTGGCAATGAGCCACACTGGATCATGCAAGAAGACCTGAATGATCTTGCTCGTGATTTGTATCTGTCAGAACAGTAGTCAGAGCTCTTGGCTTCTCGGCTTAAACAGTGGAACCTAGTCCAGGAAGATATAAAGATCACCAGTTTCAGGAATCGGAACAAAGACCTTGCTTCCTTTTTCGACATGGAAAACAAGTTGTGCTACTGCACAAACATACCTGGCTTGTTTACATCCCTTGGTTTGCCACATAATCCTTCAGACTGGCGTCTTTTCATAGACTCTTCCAAGCGAAGTCTCAAGGGTGTTCTGCACAACGGGAATAAATATCCCAGCATTCCCATTGCACACTCTGTCCATCTAAAGGAGTCCAATAACAATGTGGAGCTTCTTTTAGAAGCTATTAAGTACAGCGAGTATCAATGGAGTCTGTATGGGGACCTCAAGGTCATTGGTCTTTTTATGGGTATGCAAGCGGGCTTCACAATGTACTGTTGTTTTCTCTGTCTCTGAGATAGTCGAGCTGTATCCCAGCATTACAAGCAGAAAGACTGGGGGTCTAGAAGCACTTTTGTTCCTGGCGAACATAGCCTCAAGGAGAATCCTCTGGTAGACATGAATAAGGTGCTTCTTCCTCCTCTTCACATCAAGCTTGGTTTGATGAAGAATTTCGTGAAGGCGTTGCACGAAAATGGTGCTGCCTTCCAACACTTGTCTACTGTGTTCCCAGGTCTTAGTGCTGCTAAGCTCAAAGAGGGCATCTTTGTCGGACCTCAGATCTGAGAAGTGCTGAGGGATACTGATTTTGAGGAGCTTCTTAACTTAAAGGAACTGAGAGCATGGGAAGCATTCAAGTCAGTCTGTAGTGGCTTCCTTGGTAACACACGCGTACCAGATTACCAAGCCTGTATTGAGAAGTTGCTAAAGTCTTACGAGGATATGGGGTGCCGAATGTCACTCAAGATTCATTTTCTCCATTCCCACCTCAACTTCTTCCTGCCAAACCTTGGAGCAGTGAGTGATGAGCATAAAGAAAGATTCCACCAAGACATTACGAAGATGGAGAGCAACTATCAAGGTAAATGGGAGACTTCTGCTGGATGCTCTTGTGTAACATCCCGGAGGCAAAATACACCAGATCTAAGAAAACACACTTTTCACTGTCTGTGGTACTATGAATTGAGTAATTGTCTCATCCAAGTATATTGATTCAATCAGTGTTCTTTATCTATCCTGTTTTATTTATTCAACTCTTGAAATATGCACATATATTCTCTGTTTATACTAAAATGAGACTATTTAAAAGCCAGAAAACTAGAGGTGATAGAGTAAAACTATTTATAAATTTGAATTTAGCACACCCAAATTAACAAAAAACACCTATCCCCATTCTTGCCTCAGACCAAAAATTTATTTTTGTAAACCAGTGTATTTAGATCAGTTAACTCGTTTCTTCTTAGCTTGTGAGAAAGGTCGGGACTATTATTCATTTTTTAATAATAAATATTTTTCTTTTCTTTTTCTCATTTACATACTATTGGGAATTTCTTTTTGTAAATAGAATTTCAATCATTCCCTCCCTCCTACGATATATGGGATTAGTTTTGGATCCCTTAGAGTAACTGAACTATTTTGGTGGCTGTATTTTGAAAGATTTTTTAATACATGGTGAAAGGAACAATATAGTTTGTTTGTGAGGGTCAATGAATGGAACCAGTTAAGTTAAAGATAGGATAGTGAAAATCAACCTTTTCACTCCACTCCCATTTTCAGGCGTTGGGTCACATTTTGTGTTCTTATAAACGTATAAATATTGTCTGTAAATCCCGTCAGGAAGGCTGAAATTAACATAAAAGAAATCAACACTTTTTACATCGAAAAAAAACCTCTTTATCCTATTTACCCACCCCTCCGCTCGGGCAGGATATGACACAAGGTCAATTTTTAAGCGAAGTTTAACAGGTTTGAATTCAGAGTTTTCCTTCTCCTAGACTAGTTGCCTCACCAAGGCTGAAGAACCCAGTCTGTCCTACTATTTACCCATAGCTGGAGGGCGAGTTATTGGATTCATACATTTCCCAAGGATATTAGTGCTATGTGAAATGCAATCATTCTCGTCCAGGATTTGAACTCGAGTCGCCGTGTTCATTTCCTACGGCGATAACCATTTCACCACGGGCACCTAAAAAAACCTCTTTATTTATCATAAATGTTTCAGTATATGAAGCTAGTACTAACAATTGAGCGAGAAGCTCTTAAGTACGCAGAAAAGAACCTCAGTCCTTAAATTATAAAACTTTAAAAACCTCATAATGTCCTTTCTGGTAATGTTGACTAGCCTAGGGCCAGAAATCTGGATGACTACCAATCCATCATCACGGTACAAACCAATATCATACAAATTGAATAAAATGGATAATCCCTAGAGGAAAAAGACATCAATTATTTCACAGGCTTCGGCACTATCGAATGAACCCATGGCAATGTCAAAATTTTTATTATTTCTTTTAGTCCACTATTGTAGATCAAAATTGATTTTTGGCAATCCTTTACTATTGCAACTTTCACTTCATGTACATGCGTATACTACCTGGCTAAATTGATGGTTCAGTCTAATAGTCTCTCAGTAATATTTGTCACTGCCTCCCACCAGACAGGACTTGACACAAGGTCAAAAGCCCGAAGGCCGATTAAAGTGGGGATAAAGGGGATGGGAAGGTCGGGAACGAGTCGAGACTCGAACCCTGCTAGTCATTGACCCACTAAGTGCAATGTGGATCTAATGAGTCAAGCCGTATCACGGACCTAAATCTAGGTCCGGGCACGTATGCCCGCATATAGCTTGAACTAGACCGTGAGGTCTAGTGCTATACAAGGCGTGCATAGGGATCAGAAAAGCAGCTCGCCCACCCGAAGGTCGCCCAGCCGATGCTGGGGGCCTATTCGGCCCCGAGTCTGCTCTTGGTTTCGATCGCCCATCCGGCACGAATGCCAGACGGCCTAGCCAATAGGCCGAGAAGCGATGTCTCTCAGTAATAGAAGAGTTGGACTCATTAATGTCGAACCGTATTAACTCATAATCCTTTATATTGCTAATGTTGGTAAACCAATTAACAGAATTTGTATTGTTTCCATTGGTTAACCCTAGGACTGTCTCTAATTATATTAATTCCCATTTCTAATAGGCCTACCAACGCTGCGAATATTATTATTAAAGGTTTAACATACAACGGAAGTTGTTCTTGAAATTGCTCTTGTGTTCCTTAAGAGTAATCAATAAGAGTTTTTGTTTTTTAATTTGATTTATTAGTTCTATTAGCAATTTTGTTGGATTTGATATTTTTATTTTGCTCCCAGGATTCTGAGACTTTTTTTATTTTACAATGCTTGGTGACAGTAAAATGAAACAACTTGTTGTATAGAGATGAGGTAAACGCTGTACAATTTGGATTCATCACCCTTTACGAAAACGTTTTCAGAATTATTAATAATTTCAATCATTTCTTAAAATTCTTCTTGAAATTTCCTTTTGTCAATTAGAAAATTTTAAATTTCTAACGATATTAAAAATGTCCCTCTCAAACTCAACAAAATCACTGTATTGAGCAGGGGGATAATTATTACTTCTGAAGCTGAAGCTTCCAAAATTAGATTTGTTTTCTTCTGCGAGGTTTGCAAAAAATAGCTTCCAACATATTTTCTTTTGTAAATTTTCAGTTTTGTCCATAACTAACAACTTATATTCATGTTGGCTCGAAGGTGGAATATTTTTCAAGGAATAATTCGATCTTGTCTCACACATAAAGTTAGGTGGTAAAATTTAGCAATGAAATGAGTACTCGAACAAATGTAGTTTTGGAGTTTAAGAAACAGCGAAGAATGTAAAAAGAAAAACGATACACGAAAATAAAATAGACGTTACATTATAAACATTATGTAAAAAAAAAAGAGCACGAACGCCGCCCATCAGAACAAAACAAAAACTGAAAGAAATATTTACCACACAATTCCTTTTATAGAGAAGAGGAAAATCTCGTATTTTGTTTTGGTGCGCAATTTAATTCAACACTGAATTTCACCCAATCAGGATGACATATCCTATTCAGCCCGGACCTTCATTTCCGGCTTGCAAAACGGGTGAGCGGCCAAACACACTCTCTTCTGCTTGAGGCGGCGACCAGAACAGACATGCCTCTGGTCGTCCCTGCTTAGCGATGCTTTTTAGCTAAACAAGCCACCCAGTGTGGACATCTCACTGTGGCTTTAACACTAGCAGCAGCAACATGGACACTCAACGAGGGAACCATCTAATTTATGGATTCTTTACGAGGAATCCCAGTGGAACATAAATTAGAAACATTCGGCATGCCTTCCACAGGCACCACTTCTTGTCACCCCAAAAATTTACTATGTCGATCCGAGCGCCATTCCGCTCTCGACACACAAAACTACACGGTGACTTTGAATACTTCCCTCACACGTCCAACGACATACTGCCATCTCAACATCTCGCTAAGCCATTTCGTCTCAAACATCCAACAAGCCTAAACACCACGAGTCTTGCAGCACCAAGAACAAACCATATTCAAAGCTGCAAATAAAAAACTTTCGTTGTGGTGTTACTAAAGAATAGTTTCGTAATTCATTTGTGTGCCTAAAAACAATAGTGTAATTCCCCAAGAACCGCTATACTTTGACTACTGTAAATGGTAGTTTCGTGTTTTTGTTTGTTTGCTTTTTGTTTTTGTCTTTGACAAAAAATTCATTCAGCAGACAAGAGTTTGCGGAAGTGTGAAAAAGAAAAAAAATTAAATAGACAAGGTGAACCATTACATATTAAAAGTTCAAGTGCAGTACTGATTAAAACAAGTTTAGCCGGAGGTTTTCGTTGTTATTGTTAGCGAGAGAAGGAAAGTGTTGTGTTTTAGTAAGGGTTTTAGTCACGTGTTTTTGGCGAGAAGATATTTTGTTATTGTTGAGCGAGGAAGAGTTGTGACGTGTTTGTGTTTAATTACTTCCTCGCTAGGTTGTGAGAAATAAAAGGAGGATGAAGAAGTAGGATGCCGATAGTCGAAATGTGTTTTTAGAATAGTTTTTATTTGCAGCATGGAATATTGGGTTTGCTTTTTGTGCTGTAAGTCTCGTAGAAAGGTTGTGAGTATAGAGACGAAATGGAGATATGATACAGTTGGGAAAGGCAGCTCGTATTGTCGGACGTGCGAGGGATTGTGTTCGCCGTAGTTTAGCGAAAGCCATGTTGCCGTTGGAGGAAATGAACTTTGGAGTCACCGTGAGTTTTGTGTGTCTGGTGATTTGGGGAGAGTGTGCGTTGTCTCCATTAAAGAGGCCCAGAGATGAAATGAGAGCTAGGTACCGAGAGCTTAATTGTGCGTCGTATCGACAGAGCCAATTTTGGGGGTGACATAAAGTTGTGCCTGTGCGTGGCACGTTGAATGTATCTAATTTATATTCAACTTGGATTCCTTGCAAGGAATCCATAAATTAGATAGGTTCCCTCATGTGTCCATGCTGTTGCTGCTATTGAAGAGCCGCCAGTGAGACGTCTGCATTGGGCGGCGTTGTCCAGCTAAAGAGTGTGTTTGGCAGCTTACCCAATTTCCACTGCCCGGAAAAAGAGATCCGGGGTGAATAGGATAAGTCATCCTGATTGGGTGAAATTATGCGTCGAATTAATTTGCGCGCCAAACCAGAATACCTTCTGCTACACAAGATACTGTAGGGCACAAAACCGGAAGTTGTAAAACTTTTTTTTAATTGAAGATTTTACAGAAAAGTAAAATGTAGTTACTAAAACTTTTGGTTATTGGAATATTGGTCCTTAAAGAATAAGATGAAGGCTCAAACTAACGATGCTAATGGTAAATTGTTGTAGTTAATTATCACTAACTTCAGAAAAAATGCAAATTGAAAAAGTATAACAAGGTCTAATATAGAGGAAAAAATTGACAAGAACAATAAAAACTGTAGACCCTTTCAAAAAGGACAGAAAATTATGAATTACATTAAGGAAACAGGATGTTAGCAGTTTCAGTGCCACATATTTGTTAAAAAATCCACAATCGAGGAAAAGTGGGATGTAAATGGGTGGCGGTTGAAAAAAATTTTTTCCAAAGATATTTTTTGAAAGTTATTACTAAGTTTGCATATGTGAATATTAATCTCTCTGTAAGTAGTAATTTACTGAGCTTTTTACTTAAATGTGGCACGAAGCCGCATGAATAGGGCACCAAGTGATACTCGAACTCACTCATGAAGGCTGTAATTCAATAAGCTTTTTGCTCAGATGTGGCACAAGGTCGTATGAATGGGGCACCCTATGAGACTCGAACTCACTCGTGAAAGCTTGCTAGTCTAGCTCGCTAATCATTACATCATCAGCTGTAAGGAGACAATAAATGTCTTCCTTGGATTTGGGGGCCGTATCTTGGGACATCACGGGTCCATTGATCACGTGAGAATTCAGAATTCTTTCTCGCTCTCTTTTCGAACCAAGTAGACATGATTTATCTTTTATCGACAAAAGATTTAGACAGGGAAGTAATGTCCTCGTACCTTCTTTTAGAGAAATTCATCTTATGGTAAAACCGCCTTGTTTTGAAACTATTTTAGGTCGAGCCAAAGTAGACTCCTCTTAATCATAATAGATTGAGGCTTTCTAAATTACGTTATCAGTCAGACATGTCCCACTTAAAGGGCAATTTTTGCTGACACGGCTGTTACATCCAAATTTTCGAGACAGTGTAGCAGTCACACATCTATTTTCTCCCGCGAATCAATGCCCCCGCCAAGCGATTCGGCCACACACTGACCAATCAGGGACAGAGTGCATTGATTCTATCTACCTCTCAAGAACCTTTTCTTCAAGCCCTTTTTGGAAGTCACCACTCGCAGAGAGCACTCGGCCAGCAGCGAAGAAAGACCTCTCTCTCGTCCTCTTCTACGGACACTCCACATGGAAGATGTTCACTGAAGATAACGCTGCAATCCGGCGACACCAAAAAGGACCTTTTCTCACTGACTCAAGTTTACTTCTACTATAAGAATAAACCTCTCGTTGTTGTGTTTCAAAGAAGTCTCTTTATTTATTTTGTACTACAAATTAACTTATAGTGATATGGAAACTAACCGTAAACACTAAAACAGTAATTAATTTGAACAAATCTTTGAATAATTTCGACTAAAAAGCTATTGGTTGGTTTTTTTATTTAATGGCATATCAACCTTAGTGGATTATTTGATGCCAAATCCATCCTTCTAGAAATCAGTAGGGATATTTTGTAATTCATAGCAGGAGGAATAAGCGGGGATGTCATACCTTTCCAAGGGTATAAGTCCGAAAGTGAACTTAACAACACGACTTGAGTTCGAACTCACTAACAACAATGTCGCAGTCTAGCACTTTAAGCACTAAGCAAGCAGACACCTTACTTGGTGTTAGGAATATATTTCATCGAGTCCCCACTCACTAAGGACCAATATTAGCATTAGTATATGCATGATAAGCTAAGACTGAACACAGATGAAGGAAAAACAAGATAAACTCATTTACACACAGAAGAATACATAATATTTTATATGCACAGTATACAATGCAAGTGACATTACAAAAAAATGAGTACACAAACGTGTCCGATGGTAAAATTAGACACATATTGTTCTATGAACAAGCAATATATGTAACTTTCTCACTGACTCCCAATAAATCAATGTGCGTGGGCCCCAAGAGAATGTGTGTTGAATGACCAGCGGAATGGATATCTGAAACGATATCAGCAGCGACAAACGAATGTTAATGCTTCCTGTTGTCTCTACCTTCCTTATTTACTGTGATGTCGTCAAAGATTGTTCAGTCATTGTTTCTCTGAAAAGTAAGCAGGCTCACGATTTCTTTCTGGAATGAAAAGTATCTTAGTCGTCACATTAAACTGACAAGAACGCAAGGAATTTTAGTACACTACTGTCTTTATTGTTTGTCCGTAGATAGCCGATCATATACCATGACTACAGAGAGAGAGAGAGAGAGAGAGAGAGAGAGAGAGAGAGAGAGAGAGAGAGAGAGAGAGAGAGTGTGTGTGTGTGTGTGTGTGTGTGTGTGTGTGTGAAGTGAGGCAAACAGATATTTCTGGGAGCTCGCCTCTGAACTAAATGTTGACTTTGGACTTGACAGACGAAACACTGTCAGCCATTGGATTCAATCACACTCTGACTACATGACGTTCAAAAACTCTTTAGAGGCTAAGTTCTGTGTATACAGCGAAAATTATAATCTATTTAATCTTAATTCCCCTCTCTTCTTTTCCTTCGCGAATCCCATTTTTAACAATCCTATTCTAATTGACACGAATTCGTTGGTACTTTAAATAAATTATTATCCGAAACTTTGATTCGCTGAATCACCTTACTCCGAAAAATCCCTCGACCTAATTTAACCAGACTCTCTAGACCAACTTCTAAAAGCCCTCTCTGACAGTTGCCCGCGAAGCGGTTTGTGATTTTTGTCACTTATTTAATCTGTATGCTGGGTGACCGGTGATTAATTATTTTTTTTTCTATTTTTTCTTGATCCGTACTTAAGATTCCTTATTCGTGTCTTAGTTGACCGGGTCAGTCATTCATTTAATTTTTTCTCTCTCCAAGTGGACTATATTTTAATCTTATTTCAACCCAAAGTTATATTTTCTTTCTTTTTCTCATTTCGAACGAAAATAATCGATAACAGATGGCCTCAGAGGAAAACTGTTTTTAAATACTCTTAAATTACGCAATACACCATCACTTCATAACATAATGTAACATGTGGAAGTAGTACAAAATGAAAAAAGGCCTTACTTGAAGATTCTTGGTAATATATGGATTTACAAACGAGCAGGATATGACGCAAGGTCAGTTTTTAGGCGGAGTTTAACAGGTTTAAATTCAAAGTTTTTCCTTCTCCAAGACCGGTTGCTATACTAAAGTCAAAGAGCCCGAGTTGACCTATTGTTTACCCTTAAATGGAGGGAGAATATTTAGATGCATACTTTTCCAAGGGGCATTAGCGTTAAATGAAATATAAACAGCCTCGTCCAGGATTTGAATTTGAGTGTTCGTGTCCATTTTCTACGATGATAACATTACACCACGAGCTCCTCCCAAAAAGAGAAAAGAATGTAGGTAACATAATCATGTAGCTTACCGTTCCCTGGCAGTTAAAGAGACAACGTATCTACCGTTCAAAGAACAGAGGCAAAAAGAAGTCGAGTAGAAGTTTCTGGACTGTTATTTGGCACCCTACGAAATCCCTAATGAACGTTCCGATTCTCTAATTGAGATAATTATTTCTTGTACCGCTACAGGGTTAAACCTGTAAAAATGTCCATCAGTTAATGTTAGGAATGTAGTAGCCACATTAGATTTGATATTAGCATTGACACAATTGATGCGTCTGTTTCTTTTAGATTTAATTTGTTTTTCAATATGGTAAATTGCTATTCAATGCGGAATTCTTGAGAGCACCTACATATTCAGATATAGCGTTATTGAAAACCGTTTTGGTAACTCAATTTGTTGATGATTTGCTGAAGATAAACGTTTTGATGTGCTGTAAAATAGTTGAGGGATTATTAAAGTTAATGTTAATATAAATAGACATATTTTTAGGCTTTCTAAATGGAGTAGTGGTTAATATGCTGGTTTGCAACAATGCCGTAAGCAATTTCGAACTCCAGTCGCGCAGTTCTCATCTTTGTATGCTTATTTCACCACTAAGCACTACTTTCTCCACATGAGGAGGTGTCTAGAAAGTGTGACCAAAAAAATCTTACTCGTATACGTCTCTGTCATTAGGTGCGAATGGCTAGGCATCTAATCTCCAGTTATGGGTAAAAATAGTCGGGTAGATTAGGCTCTCTAGCTTTGGTAGGGCGACCAGTCTGGGAAAAATTCTCAATTCAAAACCTGGTAAGAATTGTTCATTTCAGGAGAATCTGTGGCACATTGGTACTCCATTCTTCTGTTATCTGCTTATCCAAAAAGTGTGGCTGGTTCTACACAAACCTTCATCACTATAGATAAATAACCTATGTAGGTAATCCAACAGTTTATATCTTTAACCAAACTGTTGGGTCCTTATTCTTCAAGATCGACGGAAGTCAATCGATTGATGTCTAAATTTCTAGTAATATTTTGACAAAATCTTTTCTTCATATAACTTCATAGCACCATTATTCAATCTATTTCAACTGGCTATCAATGTCTTTACTTTCCCTTTCAAATAAATTGTTTATTCAATCATAAAATAATGATGTCACTTTTGATTCAATGAATATTTTGAGAAATTTTTCTAGATTTCAGCTTTGCTGAAACTATAGACTAGATATCACGTCAAACTCATGTTAGTCTGAAGGTAACAAGTCTGGATAATAGATCGCATGTAACATATTCTCCTATTAAGCTTTATAATAGCATCTTGTGCTGCATTTACATTGTGAAGATGGGCGTTGAGATGCAGAAAAATTCCAATTGTCTGCCTTGCAAAGGAAAACGTTTTTTCATGTTCTAATGCATTATTCAAATGAAGGAAATCAATTGAAAAATATGGACAGTATAGTTAATTTGATGTTGTTTAAAAAAACGTTAGTTTTTCTAGTATTTTTGGTAGTGAGGCACAATTGATGATGCGTAATTCATTAGCTCTGGATGTTGTCTAGAGGACTAGTCAGGAGCGATGTCAGATAGGGACGGATGGCGAGAGAGAGAGAGTCAAGGGAATCCGTGTCGTCAACATGTCTTCATAATAAGGTACAATTCAGCAGTTCTGGATAATTTTGCTGGGATCGTGAAAGAGAATAACCGCACTGGATAGTGAGATGCTGAGCTCGCCTGATATTTACCAAGAATTTGCCTAAGGCTGGGAGTACGGCCTCGGAATCAACGCTTTTAGGCCTCCTTGAGCTCACCTGATCGTCGAGTTTTTGCAACCCGAGTGAAATTTCTTGATTACTGTAATCAGCTGCTCCTTAATCGTTCTTACAATAAATGTTTTTACTTATTTCCACAGTGTTAAGAGGGCCTTAAACGTATAAAGCATAAGTTTAAATGTATAAAGCATAAATTCCCAATTTAGATTACATTGGATGTTCATCTGTGTGACTTTCAAATTATACAAGGAGTGATCGGTTGGTTGGTTGGTTGTTTGGGTTTATGGCATATCAACCCTTGTAGGTTATTTAATGCCAAATCCATTTTTATACGAATAATCTGTTCTATTTCAAACAATTCTGTTTAGCATGAGTACACAATTTAATTGTCAAAAACATTTCTATTTCACGATATTCGGTTTAGTCAAACAGTTCTTATTCAAACAATTCAATTTAGCATAAGTATGCAGTTAGTTCTATTTAACCCATTGATAGGGCCCTATCAGGTGCTACCACTCTGGGCCAGAGTAGACCTGGGAGTGATGGCAATGAAGGGGTGCACTGTATTCCCCAAAGCTCCAGCAACACTGGAACCTCACCATCAGATTGTTTAGTGTCATATCAGGACACTCGTTGGGGATGGGGTCTTAATCCTCTGTAGAGGTGCAGTTGGTGTATTCTACAACTCCAGCTGACTGGGCAATACATAGAGTAAGCAATGTATGTGTTATCACACCAACTACCATGATATTACTAACCACAGAGGGTACCTTCCATGACTTGTGCTGCTTTGGTCATATGATATACATGCCACAAACTAGAACCTATCAAAATATTGCAAAACTTTTGACTCACTCTAGTATAATAAAACACCCTATCACTCACATGTATGTTTTTATATAATAAAAAACTTTCCAAAACTGAATCTTTACATCTTTTAAATTTTAAAGTTAAACCCTTAGAACTCTGATCCCACAGCATGCTTGAGAGCACACCTACTACCCTGGCCTCCCAGTTGGAAAATACCCCAAAATACAAAATATTGCAATCTATTATTTAGCTGTATTGTTGCTAGGCAATATTGATATAGATATGGGCATTCCTTTATGGAATTTAGGCTGTTTAGGTATAGGTACTTATAGGTAATGGCATAAAAACGGGTTGCTTGAGTTCTAAGGTTAAAAGTAAAAATTTAATGATGTGTCTATAACTGAGCAACTTATATGATAAAGTGATGATATTTGGATGTCAAGATATCAGTCTAGATACCTATATGATTATTGACAATTTTCAGTACTTTTTGATTTGCAGTTTTTAGCAAAACACAAGATTGAGCAACTGCAGCACTCTCCATTTTGTAGACTGAAAATTCTTCTCAAGACAAAGATTGGAGGATGACAGAAGACATTGAAAGAGGTATGATGGTGCAGCTTCACAACATATCAAAAGAGAAATTTCAGAGGGTTTTGACTAATTAAAAACTTGTTAGAATAAGAATGCTGGATCCTAAGGGAACTATTTTGAAGCAATTTAACATTTCATTGTTTATTTTGGTCTTTATAAACACACCTTCAGTTTCAGTACTTTCTGAAGACCCTTTGTATACTGGGTGAGACAGAAGTAAGTCAATAACAACATAAAAGAATGGTTACTTGTATTTCATGGCATATCAATCCTTATAGTTTATGTAATGCTAAATTCAGTTTATACTCATATATTAAATGTATATGATCAGTAAACAAATAGTTTTTAGGTAACAATTTTTACACAAAACAGGGCTCATTTCCTTGCACACAGATGACTTCAAGTACTGCAATCAGTAAGAGTTTTATTTGCACACAGTTGAATCTTTTCAAGTATTTTTATATAAAACTTATTGTTCTATTTGCCACAGTTAAATGTTTTCCAGTATAGTAAATAATTAAACAGTTCTATTTAACCCATAGTTGGGACCCTAAAAGGTACTACTAATCCAGGTTAGAGTGGATCTGGGAGTTATGGCAATGAAGCGGTACTCCACATTTCCCAAAGCTCCAGGACTGGAGCCTCACTATCAGTTGATTTTCTGTTATATCGAGGACACTTGTTGGGAGTTTGAGTCTTACCCCTCGGCAAAGATGCAGTTGACATATTCTACAGTCCCATCTAACTGGCCTGCAACATAAAAGAAAGTAAACAGAAAGTAAGCATTTATTATATATATATATATATATATATACTCCCCTACCCCCATGGGGTTGAGTTCTCTAGCAAAGAAGTAATCATGTTACCATTAGCGTCTATGCAAGCCTCTTCAAAAGATGAATTGAGGTCTCAGCAACCATTTGAACGGATGTATGTAAACAATAGTAATTGTGATTCATAACCGTTTAAAATTTACTTCGCAGCTAATATCTCCTCATTGGCTGAATGGTTAGAAGCTTGGACTTGGCGTTTGAGTCAACCGGGTTTCGATCCCAGCTACAGGAAGATACTGTCTAGCCACACTGATGAGTTCTGATAGAACGAAACAGATCTGTCTGTGGATGACTATTGATATATATATATATATATATATATATATATATATGTATAAAACAAATGACTTATCAAACTTGACAAAATCAAGTTATCCATTGAAAGGATTATGTGGGGGAAGTTCCTGTGGCATGGTGGCTAATGTGCTGGATGACAACATTATGGAAAGAAAGTTTGAAGTCAAGTTGTGCTGTTGCATTCACTTTTAGACTAATGCCTTTGGAAAGGTATAAAACCTCTTATTCCTTAAGGTATAGGTTAAATAGTTGTACTACCATCTTTCTAATGGATGGTTTTAGCACTGAATAACCCATGAAGGTTGATATGCCATTAAACAAAAAACAAAAAAACAGTTATGTGGGAAAAATGCTTTGTACTGTTGTCAACTTATATGCAATGACCTACTGTTAAATAAAAAAGTCTCCATGGCATAAAAGCTAATGAGCTGGATTACAACATTATAGTAAGTGTAACACTATATACAAGCTTAGCTCTATGTGAAAGTATGTGTGTGTGTGTGTCCATGCGAGTGTATCATTGTTGGTTGTCTATGGTTATGTGTATATGTGGGTCCATATAGGGGTCTGGAAATATGAATGTTTGCCTCTCCATATATACAGAAGGTCAACCAGGGGACAGTCAGAAAAACAGGGTCAGTTGGTTACTAGAAAGGGGAAGAGAGAGACCCTGGGGTCAACCAGAGAACAATGAAAAAGAGGAAATCTGTGACCAGAAGTGGGTAAGAGAGAGATGAAGAGACATGTTAGTCGGAGAAGAGAAACAAAATGGACAGGAAGAAGAAGTGAGTCAGCCACTAGACTACAAATATAGAGATGGGCTAAGAAAAATATAGATACAGAAGTAATGGGGTGCGGAGAGAACCAGAGAATGAAGAATAGAGATAGACAGACATGCAGATTGATTGAAAGGTTTTTATTTGCTTTAGTTATGGGATATCATCAAAAAAAGGGTCACATGAACCTATCCTCTACAAAAACATTTATTCAACCTTTATAGTTTTCACCTTGTTTCTTTCTTTGTGGAATTGTCCAAGACATGCATTTCAATTTGCAGAAAAAGCAACCACAACAAGAGGGTCAGATGATCATACAGCTGAAAGTTCTTATTGGGCGAGTGCATGCTTTGGTCATCTATGTATTCCCACATAAGCATAAATCCATCTCTTTTCTTCCTGGCAAATCATTCATTACTAAGGGTAGAAAAAATGAAAATAAAGAAAGTAGACAAGAAAATTATGAAATGAGACATACAATACGGAAGACCAAAGAATGACTCGGCTAAAATGTAATAAACTGAACAGCAAAGACAAATACATGAGTTTCAATAAATCAGGAAATAGTGAATTCTTCTTAGAACTTCAAATAACACCAGTTCAAACTACACACACTTAATAGCACAAATAATAAAGCATTAATAGATATTTAAAAAGTTTTTTTTTATACATGCTTACTCCTTGTTAAGGTTGACAATATGTTTAACAACATTTTACATTTTACTACTTACTGTCTAAACAATAATGTAGTTTGTAGGTTGTCCAAGAGTTCACTTTTCCTTCTTCTTCATCAATAATTGTGACATGCCTGAAACAAGACATTTCTAGTCAAGATATCCAGGAATGGCGTAGAGTAAGGAGAATTGAAAAAACTATGGAGCATGATGGTGACAGTGATACCAACTGTAGTCAGAACCTTTATAACACTCCCAAAGAACCTCGAAAAGTGATGGGGAGAGTTAGAGATCCAGAGAAGGATTGAGATTGTCCAGACTACTACTCTACTGAGATGAGCTAGAATACTGAAAATAGTCCTGGAGGACCCAGGAGACTTGCTGCCACTTGAAATCCTGCCATCAGTTCATACTGGTATAAGAGCTCACATAAAATAATAATAATAACAACAAAATTGTAAAATTCTTCAGATTATTTCTGAAAAAAAAAAAGACTTCACCAAAATTTTATCTGATTTATATTTTCTGGTTGCAAATATCTTAAGGTACGCATTTAAGTCAAAATAATCCATTATTTACAAAAAATCTAATGGGAAATCCCGTAATATATTTAAAAGCATCCAAAATTCAGCTTTTTGCATTTACCATTTGGCTAATAACATGGGTCTTGGCTTGAAGACAATGTAAAGAGCTTGTAATCAAAACAAGACCAATAAAATAATACAAAATAAAATAATAAAGAAGTAAAAATAAAATAGAAATACATTTACGGATTTTGAAAGATCCAAATTTTGCACCACTCACTGCATTTCCCGGATGCTCTTCTTTTTTTCAGTTTCAATTGTTTATTTATTCATTTGCTTTAACTTGTTTTATTTTCTGCAATCTATGTTATTGAGGTTTATTATCAATATTTGTGAGTGCATGACCCAGACAAAAATTAAAAAAAGAAGTTAAAATATCCCTGAGCATAGATAGTGGAATGAGAACAGTCTACCCTAGTGGACCGAATAGAGGGTCTGGTTTGAAATTCTTTGAAGGTTACCAACTACAATGATAGGCCCCTGAAAAAGGCCATTGGGTACAGTGGCTGAAACATTGTGAATATTGTAGCCAAAATGAAGATCATATTCACCCAACCCCTCCGCTCGGGCAGGATATGACACAAGGTAAATTTTTTAAGAGGAGTTTAACAGGTTTGAATTCAGAGTTTTCCTTCTCCTAGACTAGTTGCCTCACCAAGGCTGAAGAACCTAGTCTGCCCTATTATTTACCCATAGCTGGAGGGAGAATAATTGGATTCATACCTTTCCCAAGGGTATTAGTGCTATGTGAAATGCAATCAGTCTTGTCCAGGAATTGAACTCGTATCGCCGTGTCCATATCCTGTGATGATAACCATTATACCATGGGCAGCCAAAATGAAGATGACAGAGATATGTCATCATCATCATCATCATGTCGTGCCACAGACACAGATATCCCTGACCCTCTCTCGCCACTTCTCCCTATCGTTCATCGCCTCTGGCGGGCCTTCAGGGCTACATCCCATATACTCACATAGCTGTTGTATGTATGTTCGAGCTGGTCATCCTGCTTTTGCCCGGCCATATGTGGGGGTCCATCTGAGTACATCACTTATGAGCTCGTCCCTGCTTCTCCCGCAGTGTCCTGCATGTCTGGTTCGTCTAACTTGGATAGTTTTCATAATGGGAGGCAGGTGGCTGTATAGTTGGTGCCTTGTTGGGTGTTGCTGCCAGGACTTGTTTAATAATTGAACCCATTTTTAATGCTTTCCAAGTTTGGTATACTCACCTTTTATTGTTATTAAGATATCATAACAAATTTCTAAAAGTATCAAATTTTATAACTTCTTTGAACAAAAATGGAAACATATTTATTTGAAACCCTACAAGCTTTTTCTGTTTACACTCATCAGAGGAAAAATATTAGCATTAAAAGATAGGCCAAGATTAAAAGTCAACCATTGTAAAAGTCATAGAGAAAACAAGGATTACAAAAATGAGGGATTAGAAAAAAGTTTGATGGACCATATGGGTAAAAATAATTAAAATATCACAAATTTAATACCCAATGAGGAAGAGAACAAAAAAAAAACCCCTAAAAAAACAACCTGCTCAACGTCTTTCATTAAATCCATAGAAGTAATGTATGTCTAGTGCGGACAAGTTTATAGCTGTTAATTGCAATAGCCTCAAAAATCCATTGTGCACATTCTGTGAAGAATTTCAAAAAATTCTTCTTTATTTTGTCTTGAACAGTTAATTCTGACAAGTAAATGCTTCCCAAAAGCATTTTTGTATAAACAGAATATTTTGTGTATTATAATAGTTTTTCAGACATCATTGTATATGGTATTTCTTCATACGAGTAAAACTCATTTTAAATATGTACTTATAAAGAGACTGAACCTGTTATTTTTCTGAGATGGGGGTGATGGTGGGTAATTGGTGAATCTTAATAAAGGATGGTGAATAGACATCAGTTTAGATTCACATGACCAGTCATAGCTTTTAAAATTTATTCTTTGTCTATTTCTCAAAAATTATATATTTTTCTTTTAGCTAACAAAATTATGTTATGATTCGCCAAAGTTCTGATGTAGAACACAAAACATTGTATCACTCAATCAGTCAGATAAATGAAAGAGAGAAAAATCTTGGTTTGTTATTTATTTCCCTCCACTCCCAAATATTTATTTCTTGGCCACCATCATTTTTGGATAGTAACCAACCATTTCAAAAACAGATTACAAAAATAAAAAAATAAATAAATAAATAGATAAAAAAACAAATAGATAAATAAAGTAAAATTATCAAATGAAAGAAGAAAAGCAGAAAGAAAGTATAAAAAATTAGATAGAAGATTCAGATCTCCATTTATTTCAAAGCTTAATGCTGAAAGAAATAAAATACAATATAATTAAACATATCCCATTGGCATAATGGTTTGAGTATGTGCCAATGGCTCAGGAGATTAGGGTTCAATTCCAGGCTGAGTCATACCAAAGACTCAAAAAATGGTACTTGATGCCTTCTTACTTAACACTCAGCATTATAAGGTACAGTTCAAGGGTAAGCAGAGCAATTCATGGAAAGGAGCAGCATCCTCCCCTACACCTCTGTGTAGCAACTATTGAAAGGGAGCCTTTGAATCATCCTCAATAACAGTCAGCCAACTTACTTAAAATATATCATAAAATTTCTCATCATGCATACATATATGTAAACCCAGTAAAATGAGCATATCATTGTGCACAATACACTTAAAATGCTTCAGAAAAATAAAGCAATCTCCAGTTCAATTTGCAACTGAATGATAATTTTATAAAGTCTATATTTATGCTAAATGTCAGTTTTTAATCATCCTAATCCTTGAGATGACTATGAAATGTTAATTAGAATCCTTCACTCCTTCCTAAATAGAAGTATAAATATCATCAGGGACTACTGTTACAATAAAAATTCAATGGTTAAGGAATTCTCTGGCTACTATGTATAACTGTAGTTAAAATCATTATTCTTGACAATTTATTATATAAATAACAAGTTCATAGGATGTCTGATAATTTCAGAAAAATACATAAGGACTTCTTTACAAGTAACAGATTTGGTGGAATACAGCATATATGTTTTTGAAATCATTGATAATGATCTATTTGATTGATTGAGTGATGATATTTTAAGTTCAACATCAAAGTTTGGTGAATGATAGTGTAATTTTCTTTCATTAAGATTTACCTATTACCCACTTCCAAAAAAAAGTTAGTAAAAATGACACCGATTTTGGCTAAGATACTAAACTGTATTCAGGGGAAGGGCTTCTGAGTTTTGGAAGTGCAAAGTCACCTCTTTATTGCCATTGCTCTCAGGTTTACTCTGACCTGGAGGGGTATTACTTGTCAGAATCCCATTCATAAGTCAAATAGATTGATTTGAAAATTATCAATATTACAGCGAAATATTTGAAATCATATAAGTGTGCAAACAATTGATTAATTCTACAGAAATAGTTATTTGAAATCATACAGTTGCTTGCAAATTATTAGTATTGGACAGAAATACTTGAAACCATATAAGTAAAAGTAGTAAGTAAAATTGGCGACCATAGTCAAGGGCAACTAGAAGGCTCCCTTTTCAATAGCTACCACACAGAGGTGTAGGGGAGGGTGCTACTCCTTTCCCTGGATTGCTCCACTTTACCCTTGATACGTACTTTATATTACTGAGTGTTGTGCAAATTATCTATATTAAAAATAGTTGCTTGAAGGGGAAGTCCCAGTGGTGTAGTGGGCAATGTACTAGACTGTAACATCAAAGTAAGCAAGTTTGAACTCAAGTTGCTCTTTTATGTTCACTTTCAGACTAGAACACAAGTTATGAGTTAAAAATTTGCCACTAATATCCTTTTAAAGGATGGCTGTGGCATTAAATAACCCATGAGGGTTAATATGCCATCAAGCAAAAACCAAACCAAACCAAGAGTTTCTTGAAGTTATATTTTTTTAAAAATGATGATCATTTTTACTAATTATTTGAAACCATGTAATTACAGGTAAAAAAAATCTACTTTGCTATGAAATAACCCAAGGGTTGATGCTATAAAACCAACCAATCAATAAGCCAAAATAGATTCACCATAGTGAAATTTTTATTAGCACAATAACATAAAAGTGTTCTAACTGAAAGAATAAAGCAATTCCCAGACCCAATTTGTAACTTACAAGAGTGTTCTATCAGTACTTGTGCTCACTCTAATCCCTATAATTTTACAAGGGAGATAACAATGAAATAATGATTATAGAAGACTTCCTCTTATTTATTTATTTGAAACTGATTACTACCTTCATCCAATAATAACTGCTACATTTGCATATACAGGAGGTGGTAGAATGATCTTCTTTATTGCCTCTGTCTAGGATCTAGTAGGAGTGTGTTGGTGTCTTTGAGTAGCGTCCAAAGCCATGTCATTTCAATTGCCATCATGGTGTGAAATAGTGAATATCATGCATTTATGACTGAAAATTATCTCACTATGTGGTGATATCCCATAGCCAGTTTGTTCACTAGATTTATACTCTTGTGATTATTTCCTCTGGGGATCCCAAAAGGCTCAAGTCTTTAACTGTTGGCCACAGACAACAAATGAACTGAAAGTTTTTATTTGTCAGGAAATCACAGCAATACCAGAAGCAATGAATCATTAAATGCTGCAGAATATCAGAGTGAGTCTCCAGTAGTGTATAACTCATGAAGGTAGGCATTTGGATGATATAATCTTTAGAAAAGGATCATAAGAAAACAAAAATGGCAACCATGTTCTTTCTTATCATCTCCATCATCCTCTTTATCAAGGCATGCTGAAAGCACGGATTTTGTTGACTCCCTTTTGCCATCCATTCCTACTGGTCATTGCTCTTGGCAAGTCTTCTAGACGGCATCCAGTGTCCACATAGAGCTAACAAATGTAAGTTTTTGCTAGTCAGTCTCTGTGTCAGGCCATAAGAAAACATCATTAATGAGTTTGTTTTTACTTCTCCAGCCGTGCCCAGCACATTTTGCTTGTCTTACTTGGGTGCTCTGTGAGATGAGAGGTAAGTGGCCATACAGCTGTTGTTTTTTAGGTTTTTGCTTCTGTTTAAAACAGCACTGAGCATCCTTCTGTATTTCCCATAAAATTGAATTTTGATTATGATCTATGTCGCCTTCATTATTTTCATTTGAAACCTGAGATATCATTCAGCCAGGCCTTGTATAATATGTTTGATTCACACAACACATCAACATTTTATACACTATATACATTGGTATACATTAGACCATAATTAAAGTATGAAACTTTATATACATAAGATGTTTTGGAATAATGCTACAAGTTGTTCACTGCTCAGTGTACAGTGTTAACTTTTAGATGTTACTAAAATAAAATTCACATCATAAAGTCTAAAGCATTCTAATATATGTACTCATCACCCCTTTTTCCTTTCATCTGTTACTAAAATGGTTGAAATCACACAAAATCTAGTAATAAAACCACTAGGTTGGCACGAAGGACAAATACAATACTTGCAATGGACACATTTAAGGCTTGAAATAGATGTTTGTGTATTTGGAAAAATTCATACGGCACCATTGGAAGATCATTGTGACACACTTTTGGCACAAAGTTTATGAACTGTAGCTACAAGTCATCAAATGTTGGTTTTCATTATTAATTTTTGACTTGTATTCCTTTCATCTTAATCTTAATTGATTTTCCACAAAATGAGTCTGGCCGTCATCAGTAAACAGTGTGGGACTCGAATAAAAATTAAGATCAAAGAAATACCTGTCAAAATTTAATAATGTTTGGCAATGCTTCATCTAATAATAAAATCCAAGATTATATAGTTGCTGAGATTTCAAAACTATGATAGCATATGTACTCTTAAAAGTAATAAAATGAATAAAAAAATATAGATTATAAGGGACATAACTAAAAATTGACCAAGGAGGTAATTTTTATTGGTAACTTACAGAAGGTTATACATTTGATAGGAACAAACACACTTTTTGCATAATGATTAATTATTTTCTACATGATATTATACATATATAAATGCTACTTATAGTAATATATGTGTACATTTATAGATATATACATGTATGGATGTATTCGCACACATATATTTATTTAGTTATACATATACATTTATGCAAACACACACAAACATATATATATATATATATATATATATATATATATATATATATATATATATATATATATAATATGTAATAGATTTTATATATTTGATGCCATGGAGGTTTATCACCGACCTTATGTTTCATGAAGTTTTACAAACAAAAATCATCAGGCAGATAACGAAAGAAAATGAAGAAATCGAAAGAATTGAAAAATACAGTCAAAAGCCATTAGAATTGTGTACTATATATATATATATATATATATATATATATATATATATATATATATATAAAGTACTTGACTGAAATATGCTGCCTTCCTGAATAACTTTGATACTAATGTCAAATGATTCATATAAAAATTTTTAATGGATGAAATATAAAAAAGGCTGATACAATCTTATTTAATCAAATATATATATTCATATGTATGCATATATATATATATATACATATAAATTTTGCATAAACTAATAAACACACATATATATATATACACATATATAAATTTGTATATAAGTAGGTACACACACACATATATATATATATATATATATATATATATGCACATATATATTTATATATATATACACACATATGCATATGTATACAATAAAGTATATATATAGAAATAAGTATGTGCACATATATATACTAATGTACACTTATATGCACTTATTTTGAAATGTATATATCCGCATATACATTTATATATACTTATAAATGAATAACTGGCTTATTAGCCTAGTGGGTAGAGTGTTTGCCAATGGAGACCTAGGTTTAATCCCTCGTCGTGTCATACCAGAGACTTTAAAAATGGTACTTGATACCTCCTTACTTAACACTCAGCAATATAAAGTACATATCAAGGGTAAAGTGGAGCAATCCAGGGAAAGGAGTACCACTCTTCCCTATACCTCAGTGTAGTAGGTATTGAAAAAGAAGCCTTCTGGTCGCCCTCGACTGCGGTCACCAACTTTACTTATGTATGACCATTAATATTTATATACATATATATGGCTCTCTCTTTGTAAATATATATGAATATATTAGTTAATGTACATACAGTGTATCACAAAAGTGAGTACACCCCTCACATTTCTGCAGATATCTAAGTATAACTCTTCATGGGACAACACTGACCAAATGACACTTTGACACAATGACAAGTAGTCTGTGTGCAGCTTATATAACAGAGTTAATTTATTTTCCCCTCAAAATAACTCAAAATATAACCATTAAAAGCTAAACCCCTTGCAACAAAAGTGAGTACACCCCTTAAGGTCAATTTTAACATACACCATGTCAACTGTCAATATTTTGTGTGGTCACCATCATTATCCAGAACTGCCTTTACTCTCCTGGGCATGGAGTTTACCAGAGCTTCACAGGTAGCCACTGGAATGCTCTTCCACTCCTCCATGATGACGTGAAGCTGACAGATATTTGAGACTTTGCACACCTCCACCTTCTGCTTGAGGATCCCCCAAAGATATTCTATTAGGTTCAATTCTGGAGACATGCTTGGCCAGTCCATTACCTTTACTCTCAGCCTCTTCAGTAAAGCTGTGGTCATCTTGGAGGTGTGTTTGGGGTCATTGTCATGCTGGAACATAGCCCTGCGACCCAGTTTCTGGAGGGAGGGGATCATGCTCTGCTGTAGTATTTCACAGTACCTGTTGGAGTTCATGTTTCCCTCAATGAAATATAACTCTCCAACACCTGTAGCACTCATGCAGCCCCAACCATGACATTCCCACCACTATGCTTGAGTGTAGGCATGACACACTTATCTTTGTACTCCTCACCTGGTTGCCGCCACACATACTTGAAGCCATCGGAACCAAACAAATTAATCTTCATCTCATCAGACCATAGGACATGGTTCCAGTAATCCATGTGCTTTGTTGACATGTCTTCAGCAAACTGTCTGTGGGCTTTCTTGTGTATTGTCTTCAAAAGAGGGGTGATAGACATGCACATCAATTTGATGTAGAGTGCAGCATATAGTCTGAGCGCTAACAAGCTGACCCCTCACCTCTTCCATCTCTGCAGCAATGCTGACAGCACTCCTATACCGATCTTTCAAAGAAAGAATTTAGATGTGATGCTCAGCATGTGCGTTCAGCTTCTTTGGACGACCTATCCGAGGCCTGTTCCGACTGGACCCTGCTCTTTTCAAATGCTGGATGATCTTAGCCACTGTGCTGCAACTCAGTTTCAGGGTGTTGGGAATTTTCTTGTAGCCTTGGCCATCTTTATGTAGTGCAACAATACGTTTTTTAAGATCCTCAGAGAGTTCCTTGCCACGTGGTGCCATATTGGAACTTTCAGTGACCAGTATGAGAGAGTGTGAGAGTTGCAAAACAAATTTAAACACACCTACTGCCTATGTACACATGGGCCTAGTAACACTAATGAGTCACATGACATTTTGGAGGGAAAATGACAAGCAGTACTCAATTTGGACATTTAGGTTTGTAGTTTCTTAAGGGTGTACTCACTTTTATTGGGAGGGGTTTAGCTTTTAATGGTTATATTTTGAGTTATTTTGAGGGGAAAATAAATTAACTCTGTTATATAAGCTGCACACAGACTACTTTTCATTGTGTCAAAGTGTCATTTGGTCAGTGTTGTCCCATGAAGAGATATACTTAAATATCTGCAGAAATGTGAGGGTGTACTCACTTTTGTGATACACTGCATATATATATATATATATGTATATACACAGATATATATGTATATATGTTGATGTATATGTATATACATATATATATATATATGCTGATATATATATATATATATATATAATGGCTGTCCTCTCGGTTTCGAGCGTGACCAGCTCCTTTGTCTCATGTCCTCTCCCCCTTCCCCTAACCCCCCTAAAATTCTATGTGTTCGTAGATCACTCTTCAGGCCAGCCAAGCTGCGACAGATTTTACCACAGAATTGGCACAACAGTTCAGTTTTGCTTGCAGTGACATTATTTGGGTGCAAGATAGATTTTGCACATTTACGAAGATAGCTTTTGAGACCAGCAAGAGATAGGCACAATTTTCCACATATGTCACAGTTAGCGTGGTGAATTTGTGGACCCGGTGCTGGACCCTGTTCGCTTTTGCGAATCAGACGTTTGTAAGCGCTGTACTGCATGCGGCTATTCTCAAAGGATTCTATGCTTTAATGAATCAGTTTCCGCCATTGACTTCTATCTGAAGCCATTTTTTCCCATTGGTCCACAGGTAGTCCAGATTGTTTCAGGTAATATTTTATTGTGTCCTTAAATCTCTTCTTCGGTTTTAATGCACTTCTCTTTCCTTCCCACATTTCATCATAGAATAATTGCCTTGGCAGACGGCCGTCATCCATACGCACTATGTGACCAACCCATCGGAGACAACTTTTCATTACCATCGACTGGATGCTTGGTAGCCCTGCTTTCCCTAATATTTCTGTATCTGAAACATGGGACTGCCATTTGATATGAAGTATCTGTCTCAGGTACCGTTGATGGAAACCCTCAAGAAGTTTGAGTTGGTGTTTATAGAGTGTCCAAGTCTCGCTCGCATACAGGAGGGCCGTCAAAACACATACTTTATACACAATGATTTTCATATGTACCTTGATACCATGCTGGGACCACACACGTTTATTAAGTGCTGGAAAAAACCGAGACGCCCTTTCAATGCGGAAGGAGATTTCCCTCTTGAGGCTGCATCCCTCAGAGAGGGTACTGCCCAGATATACAAAAGAGTGCACTACATCTAATTTGTTACCTTCAACGAAGATAATTGGTTCTATATAAGGCGATCCGAGTACTGGATCGTACATGACGACTGTCTTTTTTAGGTTGATCTTTAAACTGAACGAGTGAGATGCAGATACAAAATGGTTCACAAAGCATTGCAACTCATCTTCAGAATGTGCAATAATATCACAGTCATCTGCATAGAGCAGCTCCCTCACCAATGAAGAACAGCCTTTTCTTTGAGAGAGTAGTCTACGGACATTGAAAACACTGCCAGATGTCCGATATCTGATGTAGATACCGTCAGAATTTTCATAAAAGACTACGAGAAAGACAATGGCAAAGTAGATATTGAATAACATGGGTGCAGAAATGTCACCCTGTTTGACCCGATTGTTGATAGATATTTCCTCAGATAGAGTGCCGTTGAAACTAACTCTGGCCTTCATTCTATTGTGAAGAGAATGAATCAGACCCACAAATCCCTCAGGGCAGCCCCACTTCAGTCATATCTTCCAAAGATACTGTTGACAGTATCAAATCCCTTTGATAAGTCAATGAAACATTGGTACAATGGAAGATTCTGTTCTTTGTACTTCTGCAATTGCCGAGCACTGAAAATCATATCCACATTGCCACGGCTTGCACGAAAACCGCACTGTGATTCTGGTAGAATTCCATTGACAATTATCCTTGAAAACAATTTTCCAACAATAGACAGTAGAGAATGCCCCTAAAATTACTGCAGTCCGACTTCAAACCCTTCTTATACAAAGACACAAGTATCGCATCTCTCCAGTCTTGAGGTACTTCACTTACCCATACACTTTGGATAACTTGCTCCAGGAGATCTATCATTTTCTCACCGCCATTCTTTGGAATCTCTGCTGTTATGCCACCCATTCCTGGCGCTTTGTTGTTGTTCATTTGATTGACTGAAACTTTTATCTCACCTCTAGAAGGCACTTCATCAAGAGCCATGATTGGATCATGTTGCTTAATGAGATCCAATACTGATTCGTCAACGACTGGATGGCGATTAAGGAGTTCGCTATAATGTTCACACCAACACTTCTTGATATCTTCTGATCGTCTCAAGGTGGCACCATCTTTTGATTTCAGGAGAGCAAAAATTGATTGCTGCGGCCCATAGAGCTCTTTGATTATTTGATTGAACAATCTCGAGTTTTTGCTGTTTGCTGCAAGTTGTGCTTCTTTTGACTTCTTGGGCCACCACTGGTTTTGTATTTTGCGCATACGCGTTTGTGCCACTTTTTGAAAATCCTTGTATGTTTTTGTAGCTTCCATTTTTATTTGGTTGGACAGATTTGTTGACAAGGTTTTTCGGAAAAGATTGCTTTTTATTTCAAGGAGTGCAACAATTTCCTCATAATTTTCCGCAAACCAGTCTTGGCACTTTCTTTTCCGAAATCCTAAAGTGTCTTGAGCAGCAGAAAGTACCTTCACCTTAAAATCCTCTCATAAATTTGTTCCATCTAGTTCAATAGAGGTAAATGCATTCAGGAAGATGAGAAAACTTTGAGACCTCAAGCTTTTTTGCACGTGATGTGGTGGTATGTCGTGCTTTGGGGCGAATTTTGAGTTCCATTTTGCCTCTTACCAGGCGATGGTCTGTCCAACATTCAGCGCCTCTCATAGCTCGAACCTGGTGCAGATCTTGGGGATCACGCCAGCGAACAATAACTTAATCTATCATATGCCAGTGTCTAGAGCGTGGGTGTTGCCATGTACCTTTGTATTTGTTTTTTTGACGAAACCACGTGTTTCTAATGATGATATCGTGCTCATTACAAAATTGAAAAAGCTGAAGGCCATTGTTGTTTGCCTTTCCTAATCCATATGACCCTAAACATTTCCAAGTTTGAGAATCCCTCCCCACTCACGCATTCAAATCACCGAGTAGAATGATCTTATCATCATCAGGAATATTGAGAAATAGTTGTCTTAACTCATCATCAAAGGAGAGTATATTTGTTTCAGGGGAGTCCATGGTTAGGGCATAAACTGACACGATTGTGACGAAACGTTTTTGTCACAGAGGGAGACGTAAAGAAATAATACGTTCTGATGTACCAAATGGAAGTTCCTGCAAGTTCTTTGAGAGGGAGGATTCGATGGCAAAACCTACACCGTGTTCTCTCGCTTCATCAGCAGGTTTCCCCGTCCAAAAGAAAGTATAACCGGAGCCTGTTTCTGTGAGTTGACCAACATCAACAAGACGTGTCTCAGAGAGACCGGTAATGTCAATATCGTACAGAGAAAGCTCTCTGGCTAACAGAGCAGTTCTGCGGTATGGCCTTTCAGACAACTCCTTGTCAAGTAATGTTCGTACATTCCAGCATGCAGCTTTCAAGCCAACGAAGGTGGAAAACCGATTTGTATGCTTGTCATTTCTTGATAATGCCGATTTATTGTCCTTAATATTGTTACCACTAAATGAACAATCTGCCAGCCGCGGCTACTGGCCAGATTATGGAGCAAAATATTTGTTTGGGAAACCTTTTCTAATCCCCGCACGAAGCAAGTAGTGCTCCCCTAGAAAGGCTGCTTTGACACCCTTAACTCCACCGAATCATGCCTTTCGTCTCGGTTAGACATTGAAGCGATGTTAAGATAAGTTAAGAGTCACCACTGTGCACAGTTCGAGCTACATATTTCCAGTTTGTTAGACCTGTATGCGTCGCCAAAACATGTATCGCCAGTGGACTTAGGACTTTAAATTGAGTGATACTTGTAAGAATGCATCACAAGAGAACACAAAAAGAGGTCAAGAAAGTATCTGTGCGTGAGTTTATTTAGAGTGAGTTTATTTAGAGTGAGTTGCGCTTTCCGAGTGTGGTATAGTTTTCCAATGGCACAAAAAATGGGACGATTGGTCCAGACCAGATACTCAGGTTTGATATTTGGAGTTTTCCTTTTCCTAGATGGATTGCTACTACAGTGGCTGAGGAATCTCCATCTATCCCGTGCTAGTTGGCCGTTGATCCCATAGGGGGGTTCATCCGCCCTTTGTAAGGTATTCTTTTTCATCCTCCTCGGAGACTAGCCACCCTTCTCACCAGACAGAGCTGGTGAGGGCACCAGCTTAGTCGCCGGTGACCCGACCATGCGGCAAATAGTACTGGGTTACATGGTACCAGTAACATAAGACCTGACAATAAGCATAAGACGTGACTATATATATATATATATATATGTACATGCATGATTTTATGAACACATACATTTCTATGTATATATATGTATATGCATACATATATTTAATAACATATGTTCATGCATATATGTATATACATAAACATGTATATGCATATATATATCTAATAATATATGTATATACATGTAAATGCATATGTATATACATATGTATTTATACATATAAGTATGTCTATGTACATACATAGATAAGCATTCATATAGTTAACTATATATATATATATGTATGTATTGGTAGATATGTATATACTTGGGCATGTATATGCATATATACATATATACCAACATATATGTATGTATAAAGATATACATAGATACACACACACACACACACACATATATATATATATACATGCATGTAAATATATACATGGTACATTCAATAAGGTTCCAAACTTTTTTGTACAGGCATTTAAAATAGTCAGTATGTTATTGCTATATATCTTATGAGATGACTGACCAATTTTTATGATTTCAGGTTCAAAGGAACAGCTGCAGCAGCAATTGGAATACACCCTACTAAAGCCTGATTGTCACAGCTGGTGAATTTCAAAAATGCAATCTGGACGTGAGGACACTTTAGAAGAACGATATGCAATAAAATTCTGTTTTAAACTTGGTAGAAATGCCACAGAAATGTATTGAATTCTTCAGACTGCTTTTGGAGCATCTTGCATGAATCGAGCATTAGTTTTTGAGTGGCATAAGAGATTCAAGGAAGGCACGGAGTCTTTGAGGGATGATGAGAGGTGTGGCAGGAGTAAGGAAGTCAATACACCAGACTTGATTGGCCAAACGGTTAGGGTTAGGATTACTATGTTGAGGTTTTAAGGGAGTTCAAGAAGAGATTCCGTCGGAAGAAGGTAGCACTCTTCAAATCGGGTCAGTGGCATTTCCACCAGGACAATGAACGAGTTCACAACTCCATCGTTGTCACAGACTATTTGACCAAGATGGGCATCAAGACAGTTCCTCAGCCTCCCTATAGCCCAGACCTGTGACTTTTGGTTATTCCCTAAGCTCAGAGGCAGTGTTAATGAGACAATTGAGGAGATGAAAGAAGCAGTGACGAAAGTCATTGACACGCACACACAAGAGGATGTCCATGGGGCCTTCTAGAAGTTGTTGGAACGGTACAACAAGTGCATTACAGCCGGAGGAGATTACTTCGAAGGGGACTAGAGTTTCATGTGTGTACTATCAATAAAAGTTCCCATACGAAAAAAGCCTGGAAACTTATTTAATGATCCTCGTATGTTTATACACATATACATACATGCCTATATACATGTATGTATATATGCATATATATATGTATATACATGCATATTCCAATGTATAATCATATATACATATTATCATATACATATATGTATGTATATGTTTATACATGTATCTCTCAGGCCAGTCTGCTCGGGCTGTAGAATACACCAACTGCATCTCTGCAGAGGAGGAAGACCTCCCAGTGGGTGTCCTAGATATGACACAAAATAATCTGATAGTGAGGCTCCAGTCCTGGAGCTTTGGGGTATGTATAGTACCGCTTCATTGCTTTTGCTCCCAGTTCCGCTTGGACACGGAGTTGTAGAACTTGATAGGGTCCTATGTATGGGTCAAATAGAACTGTTGGACCATTTAATCTGTGTGCAAACAAATGATTTGATAAACTGAATTGTTAGAAATAGAACTCTTAGATCTTTTAAGTGTGTGTAAATAAAAGACTGTCTAATTGAATTGTTAAGGATACACAACAATACTTGGAACCATTAAACTATGTGCAAATGAATAAGTAATGTTGACTAGAACTAATAGTGTTAGATAGCAGTACTTGAAACTTTTTAACTGTGGGTGTGACGTTGCATAAATATTTATCTCAGGACGAGAGTTTATTTTATGCACATGTGACGTCGGGGGCAGTCTGGCACTTGACTCTCTGCAAAAAAGTCCTAGTCAAGACTCCTGTTTTGGGCATATGGTACTGGCAAATAATGTGGGGGTTAATTTGGGGCTAGACTCATCTCCAACGCTGGCGAGGGGGTTTACAATTTCACTTTCAGATACCCCACCAAGTCCTTCGTTTTCATACCCCCTCGGATAACGGAAAGCATGGGCTTCTAGGTTAAAACAAATTATCATTCACTGTAGTCAAATTTCCAAAATTTCCTTATAACGTTTTAAGGTGAATAAGACATTTAGTGAGAATAAATGAAAGCGATATGAAGCTGAAAAAGATATGTGCAAAAGAAGGCAACTCGATAGATAAACAACACAACCAATAGATTTCAACACGAGGGAGCATTTAAAATGTAACAAAGCTTTAATAAGTGACGACCAAGCAAATAATTATGAGATTTAAGAAACAGTTCCTTTCTCTTTTCTTTCTTTCTTTCTTTTTAAGGTACCGGCTATATTAAACCAGCAGACAGTCTTAAACACAAATGTCTCTCTTTCTTCTTTTTTCTTTTCTTTTTTTTTCTTCTTTCTTTCTTTTCTTTTCTTTTCTTTCTTTTACTCGAGGAAGTATCAAAGTCCACTCACTAATTTACAGTTTATGAAACAAATTCTTTCAGTTTCTTTCTTTCCTTTCTGAATGCATATAATTTCAATATTTAGGAAAGGTAGAAGGAAAAGCAGTTCAAGTTGTACTTATCTTTTCGAAGGCTAGTTCTCAGGTTCCTTTCTTTTACGGGCGAGCGGCATTTCTCTAGAATTTGCTGAATCAGCCTTTCTGCTATCTTCTATCCAAAGATTCTGTTCTACTCTTCCCCAGAGCTTGGCTAACTTGGCATCCATCTCTTGCTGTCATGAACTTGGCATCCATCTTGGCATCCATCTCTTGTCTGTCATGAACTAAGAATTCTTTTTGCGGGCGAGCAAACCCGGAGTTGTGGGCTATAAATCAGCACATCTTTTCACACCGACTTCTGTCCCAAAACTGAAGCTCCTTTTCCAAATTTCCTCTGACAAAAAGGTACTATTTTTTTGTGCTAAAGGCTTGGACCAATCATTTGGCCTCTTTCTTCTTCCTCTCTATTTCATCCGGTCATGCTACTACAATGACCTACATTCCCTTCTCTGTCCAACCGATTACAGGTCATTGGGTGTGAGTAATTTGACTTTCATTCATATCTCCCTTTTAACTGTCAGTCTTAGGCCTTGTTAGTTCAAACTCAGAGGGTAGGGGAAATTACTCTTACTTTTCCTCTCTCGGGGGCATATGTCACATTATTGGTATTACATTGCTACAGTTGAAATCACTACACAGTGTGCAAACAAATAATTAATATTTAATAGGAATATGTATGTTAGATCACAATTATTAAAACCATTTAACCATGTAGAAACAATAACAATCCCTGTGTGCAAACAAATCAGTTCTGAGTCATATAAAAATAAAATTACCTTCATCTATTCACGCACAAAAATATGTTTAACCATTTAACTGTGTGCAAACAAATAACTGATGTTAAACCAAATAGTTAGTGTTCGACAGCAATACTTGAAATAATTTAATTGTGTTCTAACAAATAATTAATTGTAAATAAATTTATTCATGTTAGAAATACTTTAAATTTATTCACATTAGAAATATATATATATATATATATATATATATATATATATATATATATATATATATATATATATATATATATATCCCCATACATAGATATGTATATACATATACATGTATGTATGCACATACATATATTTGTGTACATATACATGTATATACATAAGTATCTGTGTACATACATATATATATATAAACATACACATATGTACATATATAAAAATTTATATAAAAGTACATATATATGTATATACATGTTTTATATATCAATACATCTATATATATATGTATGTATACATGTGTATATATATTTGTACATATATGTAAATACAAACAGATTTTATTATATATAGATTTTTTTTTTCAATAAATATATATACATTTATATGCATATATTTGTAAAGTTTTGTCCAGGAATTCAACTTGAGTCACTGTCCATTTCTTATGATGGTAAACATTACACCATATGTATATATATATAATTTGTTGTTGGGTGACTAGAAGGCTCTCTTTTCAATTGCTACTACACTGAGGTGTAGGGGAGGGTGCTACTCCTTTCCCTGGACTGATATATATATATATATATATATATATATATATATATATATATATATATATATATATATATATATATTAATAATATTCAGTGATAAATTGTCAATTTTATTTTGATTTAAAAGTTTTCTGAATTAATGAACCAGCCAAAATTAAATGATATATGAAATATAAAAATAAATGAAATATAACTTTACCAAACAAAAAAAAACTCTAATAGAATGACGGAAGTTTTGGTTTTGTGAAGTTGCTCA
>OY757908.1:70392875-70520375 GCA_963585895.1 Sepioteuthis lessoniana
TCTTGGAGGTATATGAGATGGATGGAAATTGGAAAGTCCTAGCGGAAAATCTTTCAATTCCGAAAACCACCCTCTATCGCTGGATTAGTAAGGGATATCAACCTGATACAAGAGGAGGGCCAAGAAATTGTAAGGTCAAACAGGTGCATTTGGATTTTATTCAAGCACTAGTGGATAAAAATCCTAGGATCACATTAAAGGTGATCAGTGAAAGGATTGAAGCCCAGTTTGGGTTTAAATTGTCCAAATCTACAGTAGCGAAGTATCTAGATATGATGACTTATACGCTTAAAGATGTAAGATTTGTGCCCGAGAGGGCAAATTCAATTGAGAATAAAAATAAACGTAGTTTATTTTGTTCAAAATTATTGAATTACCAATCAACTGGAAAACCCATTTTATTTATGGATGAAACGAACTTTAATCTTCATATTTCCAGGAGAGATGGGCGTTCTCTAAAGCGTAGTTTCTGCCCGTACTCAGGGTGCCAATATTCACGTTCTTGGATGTATTGGTCCCCATGGCTTCGTGTACCATGGAATTCAAAGAGGATCTTTTCGAAAGGAAAGCGCACAGTCTTGGATGCGAGAATGTTTGAGAGCTGCAAAGAGACAATATGGGAGTCCAGTTGTGATGGTTGTTGACAATGCCCCATGTTACTCAAACATTGAAGAAGTTTTAGTGAAGAAGAGTTTCTAGGATGTGAAGTGCTTAGGTTGGGACCATACAGTCCAATGTTTAATCCGATTGAACAAGTATGGTCTTTAATCAAAGCTTACGTCAAGCAGGAATTGGCTGCTAAAATTGTGAGTATTCTTGCAATGGAGAGAAGAGATGGCTTGTCAATTACTGAACAAAGAGCAAGAGCTTTGACTTCATTAATTGAGGAAGAATTGAGAAGGGATACACCAGAAGTATGCAATCGTTTCATAGCTGGAATTCAATCTAAAATTCCTGCAGCTGTAGCATTAGAAGATGTTGTGTTCTAATAAATGACTTGAAGAATTTTTTTTATATTATTAAATGTTAACAATTTTATAGCTAAAATAATTTATAAAATATTTTTTATATTTATACTTATAATAATTTTTCCATTTTGAACTGAACTATTCCCATTTTGAACTGAACTACTCCCATTTTGAACTGGAAAAGGAATAAAGCAGACGTTTTTTATACCCACCGCCAGCACAGGTACTAGAAGGTTTAAACGAACGAATAAGTTTTATTTGAATCTTTGCATATGATGATTTAGAACAGTAAAGAAATGAAACAATTACAAAGAAACGATACCGCTTTGACAGACGGTTAGTTCACATGAAAAGCACCGGTTTTCACCATGATCACCAAAGTTAAGCAGTGATTAGACTACTTGTTACTTAGATGGGTGACCTTCGTAGGTACTTTAAGAAACTTGTGGCATGCATGCCAAACTAAGCAAAGCTTAGGAGATAGCAATAATCTATGCCAAACTGAAAATTTATAGTCAAGTCATATGTCTTCAAGAATTAAGTTTACTAATCAACTGGATTTTTTGCTAAGAGAGTAATATATCTTTAAAAAAAATGTCTAATCAGATCAAAAACAGCAATAACGTAATTTAAAAAAAAAAACTTAATTGGAGGATTTTAGAAATAAGGATAAGAAAAAGAATTTAAGAGGGCTTTTTTGGGAACCATCGAATGAATCACTTAACAGAATTTGATCTGTATATAGATATTTGTATTTATAGTGTGTATGTTCTGTGGAAAGATCCTTTTTTTAAGGTTGAAAGAGAAGAGAGTAAAAAGGGAATAAGCCCAAGGAGGCATAACAAACAAGATAGCAAGGACCATTCTCAGAAGGGACAAGAGATGAACACAGGCAAATGAACCAAAGGGCAAGAAAATTGATGATCTGGTACATAGCCTAACATTCAAGAGATCACAGACACAGACATTATGTATCAAGAAAAGAAGATGGAATGGACTTGTATTTATACATTTATTTATACTTGTATTTATACATCAAAGCAATTCTCAGGACTAGCAAGTCCTGAGAATTGCTTTGATGTATAAATACAAGAACTCAAAGGCTACATTAAGAAGAGCAAAGAAAGACTAATTACTGCAGTTAGTTACAGTATTAACAACTTAAGAACAAACAGAGCAACAAAAACTAGAAAACAGAGGTAGGAAGAAAAACAACTGTATGGATATTTATAGCCATAAACTAACTGGTAAGACTACACACGTGAAGACCTGGACATAGGTAATTAAGGAAACCCTCAAGAGAGAAACTGAATCTCTTTTAATAGCAGCGCAAAACAACGCCACAAAGACCTATTACACTTAAGCGAAAACTGATAATATGCAAAAGAATGTAATGTAGGTTATATGGAGAAAGAGACGAAACGGTTAATCACATAAGCGAATGCTGCAAACTGGCACATAGGGACTACAAGACTAGGCACGACTGGGTTGTAAAGGTGGTACACTGGGAATTGTGCATGATGTTCAAATTTGACCATAATACTAGATGTTATATGCACAAACCAGAATCTGTCCTAGAGAATGAGATGCATACAATTTGCTGGCCAGAAGACTAGACTTCGTGTTAATAAAAAAAAGTTGCCGTCTAGTGGATTTTGCCATTTCGGTAAGCCACAAAGTGAAAATAAAAGAAAGCGAAAAGATAGACAAATGCTCAGATCTTGCCAGAGGACTAAAATGACTGTGGATCATGAGGGTGATGGTGTATACCAGTTGAAATCAGTGCGCTTAGAATAGTCTCCAAAAGCTTCGAAAAGAGACTGGAGGAAATGGAAATCAGAGGGAGATCAACCAGACCACATCATTGTTGAGATCAGCTAGAATACAGAAAAGAGTCCTGGAGACCTGAAGAGACTTGCTATCACTCAGACTCAAGTGAAAGACCACTAGCAAAAGCTGGTGTAAAAAAACTATCAAGAAGTAAACAACCCCTAGGTCTGATATAGCCATAATATACGACCCATGATAAAATGTTGAATCGAAATATAACGCAACGTGGGACCCAAGCAACTGATAGCCAAGATGGAAGACCCTATTGTCTTCCTGTGAATGTTGGCGGTTCTCTTTTCATATACACGAACGACGATCTAAGAAACCACACAAATCAGAGACGCCAACACACAATATGGACAAGGGAAGACAATCAACTTGCACTCCGCTGCTATTTTAGGAACAACCCTATACTAAAAGGATATAGGAAAAGAATGATAGAGATCTGGCAAGAATGCGCTAGTTTTCAGACAACAAGTCAAAGATTTTAAGACAATAATAAAGAAAGGTTGGTTTTCTGGTTTGGTTGTTTGGTTGTTTGGATTTTATGGCATATCAACCCTTGTAGGTTATTTAACGCCAAATTCTATATATATATATATATATATACATGTTCAACCAAAGATTTCTAAACGAATACTTATGTAGGTAAAATTTTCTATAATCAGGATTTTATTTCTTTGCACAAGATTAACCAGTTTTAATAAGTCATATTTTTGGTAAAACTCTGTCTCTCTCAAGAAGAACAGAACGAGTTTTTCTGACCTCGTATTGTATTGTCATTTTTCTTGTCTGGCTTTTTCCTTTTTCCCAACATGTTCCAGCGTTTTTCCAGAAAGTAGTGGCGAAAGAAGGAAGATTAAAAAGATAATGAGAAAGGGTAAAACAATACAGTCAAAACAGGACATTCCAAAACAATGAAAGAAATTTCAGCCAACATGTAGGGGGAGATAACACGAAGGCATACCAATAACCGGATGCAAGAGAAGCTAAACAATTTTGGAGTAAAATATGGTAACCAAGAGAACATAACAAAAACGCCGAATGGATAAGCAACATGGGAAAAGAGTTAAGAAGGACTCGAAGAAGGACCGAAAGCTAAAATACACATAGATTCACTCAAAACAACACTAAAAAAATATTAAACTGGAAAACGCCAGGCCATGATGGTATACATAAATTCAAGAAATTTACTATGACAGACTAGTACTCGAAATGAACAGATGTCTACAGGAAGCAGATGTGACACCTTGTTGGGTATTCGTTGTGTTGGTGTGTGTGGGTGCCAGTCAGAGAATTCCTTTGTCTGCTTTGGCACGAAACCCACACAAAGGGTCTGCGCACTAGATCTCTCACGAGACCGGAAGAATGAGGGAAGGAAGGTCCGAGAGAAATCGGTAGAAGAGGCAGTGAGAAGATGGAAGCAGGGCAGAGAAGAGAGTCAACAGAAGTCAGAAAAACGACTGCTAAGACCTACCGAGGCCGGGTTGACCAACACGAGATGTCAGCATTGCTAGTGGCTTTGTGAGAATTTTCGCTAGAGTATACGCTCGCGTTAGTTCACAGAATGCTCAGTGTCACAGACTTCTCCTTTCTTGCTCTTGGAGCTAACCAAAGTCCGTGTTTGTTCTTTTCTTCCATCCTCTCGGTTGTTTTGTGTGTCCGTAAAGAAATGTGTAATAGCCCCTGGTCGGAGATAAGAGGAAACACTAGACGATCTGATCTGATCTGATGGCCATGAGCGGTTTAAGGAAGTTGAGATAGTGGGGTCGACCGACGAGGGGTATTGGCACACAGATGTATCCGAATGGATGACCAAAGGAAAGACTGCATTGATCCAAAAAGAGCGCCTCAAAGGAACCGCCTCAAACCACTACAGATCCATAACTTGCCCACTCAAAATGTGGAAAATACTAACAGTAGTTACAAGTAAGGGAAGAGATTTACGACTCGCAAACAAGCCGCGGATTGCTCCCCGAGGAATAGAAGGGATGTTGCAAGTGGACCAGAGGCACAGGAGAGCTACTCTGCGTTGATCCGCACATCCTCAATGAGAGCAAGACGAGATGGGAAAATCTACCTATGGCCTGGGTTGACTACAAAAAGACATGTCATGGTCCTGAAAAGCTGGATAATAGACTGCCCCAAAATGTACTAGATATCAAATGAAATTATAAACTTTATCGAGAAAACCTTGAAAATCGGGTGAGTGCAATTGACAACAGGAGAGAATATACAGTCAAGACATAGGGATGGAATTTGCCATAGAAAATGCGCTATGCTAATAATGAAAAGCAGGAAACGACACATGACTGAAGGAATCAAGAAAAAATTAGAACGCTAGAAGAAAAGGAAATCTACAAATACTTGGGAATATTGGAAGCTGACACCATCAAACAAATGGAGATGAAAGAAAAAATTAAGAAAGAGTATCCCGGGAGAACCAGAAAACTACTCGAGACAAAACTATATAGTAGGAACCTTATCAAAGGAATAATACCCGGACTGTCTCCCTCGTAGGATATTCGGGACCATTTTTGGAGTGGACCAGAGAATAACTTAAACAAATGGGCTATGTAGTAATAACACGGACTATTTCTCTACGCGCAAGATTACAACCCCTCAACGTAGGAATACACACACACACACACACACACTGCTGATTTAGAATAAAGGTGCCTTAACTAAAGCATGCAATCCTACTGAGCAATACTAACACCCACAACAACAATATATTACGTGGTGGCAGCCGGAATGATTAAAAAAAAAAGACATTTAAAGGTTTAAAAAACGAAAACAACATTTAAAGGCTCAAATCCGTATATAAAGAAACAAACCGAAGACACTTCTGGACAAAAAGCCCAACAAACCAACTCGGAAAAAAAGCAACAAAATGTTGTCTTTTTACAGAATTTCAGGAAAAAACCTATCAGGTAAATAATTAAAACTCTCTTTAATTATTGCCACGTGTGTGGTTTTTTAATGTGATTCCGCCATCTTGAATTTGGATATTTTTGTATACACGTTCAACGTAGAACATTTATAATGGCTAATACTGATATCCCTTATATGGACTGGCAATCCTCAAATCTAGCTGAAACATTTAAATTGTTTAAACAGCGGTTGGAGTTGTATTTTGTCAATAAAATAAAAATAGAACAACAAGTAAACTACATACTATTGAGAGTTGTGAATGAAGGTTTAAAAAATACAACACATGGTTATTAACGGAGAAAGAAAAATATACTCCTGAAATTATTTTTAATAAGTTCATTGAACAACTCGAACCTAAAGAAAATTTTAGAATAAACCGTTTGAAATTAATGACTTATAAACAGGCAGCTGAGGAATCGTTAGACGACTTTGTCAACAGATGCTGGCGAATGACTCAGAGATAATCGTTAACAGAACATGAGCAACAGCAACAGATGATAGAACTCATTATCGCCAGTACTCCCATTGCAGACTTCTAAAAGGAGTTACTAAGAAAAGACAATACACTAACCCTGGAAGAAACTGTTAGTATCAGCAAAACATATGAAGCATCCAAGATTCACATTAAACAACTGAGGGCTATGGTGAATAATAATAATGTGGATAATACTAATATACAAGCCATAAGAACAACAATACGTTCTAAAAAGTCAAATAAATGTCTCAAATGTGGTAAAAGCTATGCTTTTCACCGTGAAGCTTGTCCAGCATTCGGATCAAAATGCAATACATGGAGTAAAGCAAACCACTGGGCATCAGTATGTTTGTCAAACGGAACAAAACCAAAACAAAAGCCGAGGTCACAAAGCAGAGAACACACAAAAAAAAAAAAATCTCACAATCAACCACAATATAGGAGAAAACAGTACGTGAAAACTGATGCTGTATACAACAACAGAGAAGCTGAGGAACAAATAGAAAGCCTGACGATCAATTGTATTAATATGACCCAAAGAGATGAAGCTTTCGTACTCATGAACATTAAATTGCCAAATCGAAATGGCATCCACATGTTGCGTCTGAAGATCGACACAGGGGCAAAAGGGAACACCCTACCAGTTTCTACATGTGCAGAACCCAGATCATATATCCTTCATATCCCAGATGGATCATCAAAAAGACAAAACAGAGTCCAGATAAGAGCAGCAGAAACATCCAGCCATAAACAGGTTCATCTTGATCACCACACCGCTTCATTGCAAAAAGGACTCCCAAATACAAGCAACATCTCACACCAGAGAACTATAAAACAGCCAACATGCAACACAACAAGAAGTGGCAGTGAAATACACTGGCCAAAAAGATATAAAATAAATAAACAAGAAATATAGCAACACCCTTCCTTTCCATTGGTAAGGGGGATGTAGTAATAACACGGACTATTTCTCTACGCTCACGATTACTACCCCTTGGCGTAGGAATATACACACACAAACACTGCCGATTTAGAATAAAGATGCCTTAACTAAATCACGCACGCCTTATGTTGCCCTTAAACCTACTTAAGCCAACTGAGCAATACTAACACCGACAACAACAATATATTACAGGCTAGAGAACAAGAAAACTAATGACCATGCATAAGGCATTACATCCCAGACATGACGTAGACTATATGTGTCAAGAAAAGAAGGAAGAAGAGGAGTTGCAGCATTGAAGACTGCGTTGATGCATCGATACAACGACTCGAAGACTACATAGAAAAGCGCAGAGGAAGACTGATTACAGCCACCAGAAACAATACTGACAACACGAAGATCAACAAAACGGAAATAACCAGAAAACAAAAACGGGGAAAAAAACTTTATGAATATTTTAAGCGACTAACAAGCGAAATCTCACACGAGAAAGCGTGAATGTGGCTAAGAAAGGGAAACTTTAAGCGAGAAACTGAATCGCTTCTTATAGCAGCTCAAAACAACGTCATAAGGACCAATCATATCAAAGCATGAATAGATGACGCAACAAAACAGCAGATGTAGGTTATGTAAAGATAGAGACGAAACTATCAATCACATAATAAGCGAATGCAGTAAATTAGCACAGAAAGAGTATAAGACTAGACCCGACTGGGTGGGCAAGGTGATCCATTGGGAATTATGCAAGAAATTGAAATTTGACCATACGAACAAATGGTATGTGAACAACCCAGCATCTGTACTAGAAAATAAAACGCACAAACTCCTCTTGGATTTTGAGATACAAAACGGATCACCTAATCTCGGCCAGACGACTAGACCTTATAATAATCGACAAAAAAAAAAAAAAAAAAAGAAAAAAACGTGAACTTGCAGAATGGTGGACTTTGCTGTCCCGGCTGACCACAGAGTAAAATTGAATGAAAACTAAAAAAAATTGTGGAACATGAAAACGTTGACGATTATACCAATTATAACTAGTGCTCTTGGTACAGTTACCAACGGATTAATACAAGGACTGGAGAAATAAGAGGACGAGTGGAAACCATCCAAACAAGTGCATTATTGAGATTAGCCAGAACACTAAGAGTCCAGGAGACTTGAGGAGACGCTGTCACTCAAACTTCAGCCAAAGACCATCAGCTAACGCTGATGTGAAAAACTCTCATAATAATAATAATAATAATAATGATAAATAATGCCTTGCTTACACTGAGAAGTAATACATAATCAGTAAAAATGTCAAACTAAGCAATTATTTCATTGCAAACGAAAAAAGCATACCATTTATGAATATTTCAGGTTGATATAAGCTGGTTAAAATTTTCTGGTGGAAGTCCGAGAGCTGTAGTTTCGAAATTCCTGGTTTAGATGATACATTGTCATAAGTGTTCAGAATGTTGGACATTGCGTGTATACATTTTTGGGACAGTGTTTGCGTTTGTTTGTTTGCACGCGCGCGTTTATGTATGATTGTGATTTATCTCTACTTTGACTGTTAAGTCTGGTGAAGAGAGATAATAATAGCAACATCGATAGAATCACCGTAACTCATTGTAACACGATGCCATGGTAGTATCAGTAGTTGTACTGGTATGATAGTAATAAGACACTGATTGCACCGAAGTAGATTTTACTCGAGGGACACATCATTTTAATTGAGCAAAGAGGACAGATGAAATGGAATGGAAAACGTCACCTTCTGCCGATGGGCATTAAGTTTTCACGTGATTTCTCCAATTAAAAACAATACAAAATAGAAACGAACAAAGCAATAGTTTCTTCACTACCCATCTTGTTAAACGAATGACTTCGAACTCACTTATCAGTTAAAGAATAGATAAATAAATAAATAACATGCTGTTAACTCCAAAAAAATATCCTAGTAGCTAATCAATATTCAATCAACAAATAAGCGTCGGAATGATTTTGGGTAATATTGCGATGTTTATTTACATCATTCTCAGAACATTATGGCTAGAATTAATTTGTTTTTTACTTGTTTATGTATCACGTAAAAGTACAAAAAATTTGAATAGGGCAGGCGAAGCGAATATAGTAAGAACTTATGTGTTACTTGTTATGAGCCAGTGTGCAAAAAACAACCAAAGGACCATTTCGAATGAAACGGTGGAAACGAGGGCTTACGATCAGTGCTGGACATAGAATTGTTGATGCCTCAAGTTATATAACGATTGGAGGTGATGGTCATAGCGGTCGACTCCAGTAGAATCATTGTAGAGCATAGGATCGCAGTCACACCACGTCAGTGATAGCGCTGTGGTTTTAGTAGCGAGTATATATATATATATATATATATATATATATTCTTTTGCTTGCTTTTTGCTGCTGGCATCTTGCCTCGAGCCTCGTTTTGGCTTCCTTTGCCTTCGGTCAGTTTGGTCTTAGCCGGGAGCTGACTAGGACACGTCTATTTGGCTATTTTGCTTGGCGGAGAATTCAACCATTCAGCCCACACAAGGTACACCGTCACGCCAGGTCGTTATTCTAGTATAGCTACCTCAAAGAGAGAGAGAGAGAGAGAGAGAGAGAGAGCATCTTTCAACATAGTAAAACAGAAAATTTTTATCATTAAGGATTTTCATCTTTATTGTTATTTCCACAACGTTTCGGCTGATATGTCCTCCGGCCTTCTTCAGGTGTTTGTCGAACTCGGGAACCTTCACGGAACTTCGAAAATACGTCCTTTATTGAATCCACGGATGTCGTCTGTTCTGATTCCGTTAGCCATAACTGGGTACAAGTGTTAAGTATTCCTGTATTGTTACTCGCCAGCATTGAACCTGCAACGTCCAGATGATTGTCTCCTTAGAAGCTTAGGGAATCAACGCCTATAACCGTTACGCCATGTGTCCTGCTGGACAATTCAGAGTGAATTTTTGGGACTTATAAACTTAATGTTCTTACTTGACTAGAATTACTACTAGTATGTATGATTTTTTTTTACCTGTGCTCATATTCAGATTCTTTTTTTTTCATCTAGCCTTCTTAATTATCAGTTCCCATACTGTATTTAACTCTATACTTGGTCTACTCAGCAGGTCTTGTAGCCCAACATATGACCTGATCCCTTAAGGCGTCTAATCTTACAATGTTCAGCTCAATCAATTATTTCAACTTTATCCCAAAAGGGCAGATGGTTTCCCTTTTCCTTCCCTATATGGTCCGCCATACCCAACTTTTCAATCTCATCTGCCTTCCGATGTTCTTTTAGCCTTACTTTTTGTGGGCGACCTGTCTCACCTTTGTATATTTTACCACAACTGCAAGGGATGGAGTAAACACAGTTCTCAGTCATATTGAAGCAACGGACTATTCCTTTCTTTACCGTATATGGATGATGGCAGTTGAAAATGAGGTACTGTCCGGTGAAGGTGGGCTTACAGTACACAGATGGCCTGAATCTTTGTTCTGTGCGTGTTACTAATACATCGAGGAAGGGTAATTTGTTGTCTTGCTCTTTCACCATAGTGAACTGTATAGATGGTCGGATTGAGTTCACGTGATCACGTAATATCTGAACATCTTCCTGATGAGGTCAAAGAATGAATGTGTCATCTACATATCTAAGCCACATAGATGGCTTTTGTGATGTAGATCCTAATGCTATTTCTTCGAAGTATTCCATGTATATGTTAACTAACACTGGTGACAATGGCGAACCCATAGCCAGTCCTTCTTCTTGTCGGTATATATCAGATTCAATCTCGAAGTAGGTTGTCTCCACACAGAAAGTCAACATTTCCATTAGATTATCTATCGGGGTACAAGTGCGTTCTTCCAGCAAGGGGTCTGCAGTCAGTTTATCCCGGACTACAGCAAGTGTCTCATCAGTAGGTATCTTCGTAAACAGGCTCACTACATCCAAACTCACCATCTAGTTAGAATGAATGGGGGCATCACTGATTCTCTCTACAAAGTGGGCTAAGTTCTTAACATATGATGACGACTTATCAGTTAGTGGGCTAATGATCTCCACAAGGAAGCAGCTTAATGAGTGACATGCTGAACCTCGGATGCTGACAATGGGTCTCAATGGAATACCATCCTTATGAATTTTTGGAAGGCCATATATGTGTGGTAGCTTACTGTAAAGTTGAATTAGCTGTCTGTATTTTGTTTGTGGTATGAGATCTTTATTCTTACCAAGGATCTGTGACAGATTTCTTTCCCCCTTCAGGGTTGGGTCCTTCTTTACTTTACAATAGCCACCATTGCCAATCAAGTCCGCCGGTTTGTTGGCGTATTCCACCCTATCCATTACCACGGTAGCATTGCTTTTGTCAGCTGGGAGTATTATGATTCTGTAATCATCCTGTAGCGATTTGAGAGACTGTCTCTCCTTTTTTGAGATGTTACGTTTCGAAGGCTTTGATTTCTCAGATGATCCGTCTACCGAATTGTTAAGAAAGGAGGAATCTTTTAGCTCTAAATACAGAGTTTTCTAGGCTGATTAGTAGACTTTCAGTTGGCAGAAGTGGCCCAAAAAGAAAAAGAAAATTCTGAAAAAGAAAAAGAACTTTTGAATTCTAATACCAAGTGATGTTAATTACTTGAAGAATTGTAAAGTAACTTTAACAAGTTGCCAGTTAGATGATGAGTAAGTGATAGTAAAATTCCAATTGCCTTTTTGTATTTTTACCTTAAGGTCACACCCCTTTGTATTATTCCATTGTCTGTTGTTTTTTTAAAATATTTTTATTAGTTTTGAGTTCAAAAAGAGTTGAGTCCGTAACTCAACCAGAACGTGGAAACATATGCAGCTGCTGGTGTTAGCATTTATTTGTAAGATTTATTTCTTCGGGAATTAATTCTTTTTTGTGAGAAAACTTGTTTTGTTGTTAGAAACATAGTCGCCATTCTTTCTACTGGATAATAGTAGTCTTAGCATTGCCTTTCCTTTTTTCTTCACTCTTTTTTTTTTACCTTTATTTCTCTTCCCTACCTCTCCAGACTTGCCCCACGCTGGATCGGTTTCTGCTAATAGAGTCTAACATAGTTAATACTTAAAATACACTCTTTGAACGCGTGGTAATTAGGGGAACAATTGCATACGAACAACGAATAGCATACATAAACCCTTTTTGTTAACCCAGCATATGTTGACCTTATCAATTTCCCGAAAGTTGCCATGCCGTAAAACCAACCAACTAAAAATTACCTTACAGTAAGCTTATGTTAGTTTTGCGCAATTTTCACTATTCAGTTGTAGTTGATGATTTGTTGAAAGCTGCAAGAATGAATCATGTAGTGAGAATTGAACTCACTACATAGTAGTTATTTACCAAACTTAATTTTAGGCACAAGGTCAGAAATATAAGGAGCCCTTTGAGAATTGAACTCAGTAATAACTGTCTCCTCGTGAAGACACGTTAAAAGCACTGGTTCCCGGTAGACCACTGAAATTAAACAGTGATAAGCCTTTTTAGTACTTAAGTGGGTAACTCTTAGGAATAGCAAGTACTATTAGCAACATAAGCCTTACATATGGTTTGGTTTTATGGTATATCAACCAATGTTGGTCATTTAATGCCAAATCCTTTTTATACATATCAAAAAGGCCTACGTGTCAGATTAAACAAATCTTTGTAAATAGCAACGGCAACGGTCTATCATCTTGTCGACGGGCCTCATCACAAAGAGGTGCCTTATATATAACAATAAACTACAGTCAGTCGAAAGGCTCGAGTTCGGGGGACGAAGGAGTCTCCTTTATATTGCTATTACTTCCAGATCCACTCTGACTCAGAGTGGTTGTACTTGTTAGGGTCTCATATATGAATCAAATAGATTTGTTTTAAAATGATTTATATTGAAGAGGAATACTTGAAATCATATAACTGAGTGCAAATTATTTATATTTGATAGAAATACTTGATACCATATAACAGTGCACATGAATAATTATCCTTATTTTAGACAAATAAACGGGTTTTTAAAAAATTATTGCAATGCAATGTTAATTATATGAATAGCTCTGATTATAATCACATTTACAAATGAATCAATTTTGAGCATTAAATTACCCATTAGGGGTTGATATACCGTTAGATAAACCAAACATAACAACAGTCTACTCCCCTAACTTGCTACCCATTATACCACGAAAAAGTACCCGTTTTATTTTTTAACGTAAAAGTTACCACCCAAAGGCTTCTAGTGGTGTAATGGGTTGCAAGTTGGTTCTCACAATCAATTACTAGTACATTAGTGAGTTCGATCCTTACTAGGGGTTTCATGCTTTTAGCTTTGCACCATATCTAACCTATGCTTATCTTTTTAGCGAGTACTGTAAGTAGCCTGCGTGTTAAACTAAGTAAAGCTTAGTAAATTATAATTCTTTTTACTGTTTGGTATAAATTTTTAATTGACAACGATGATTATAAAACAACCAGCTGCAACCCAAGTCCCGACCTCTTACCCAACGTAGACGAGTACTTCAACTAGTTCTACCAATTCAATGATCACGAAGAGACGATTTAGCGATATTACTTCCGCTTGAATACTAAAAAGAAAGAGAATTATGTGGTTGATATAGCACTAGTGTCCGTGCAGACGTAATCACTCGCAATATAACGAAGATCCAACTAATTGCCAGTCGGATGCGTGCATCATGCTGCTTTTTATCGCAAATTTGATCGAGACACGTCATCCAATGGAAACGTCAGCAAACGAAGTGTTCTGTAATGAAAGTCCTTTATTTTCGCATACGTCTCATGTTTAATGACAAGTGTCTTATTAATCTTTGTCCAAGTTGTCGAGTACCAATTTTCGCGTCACACCTAGTATTTTTAATCGATAACCAATTCCGGAATCGTCTCGTTCTCCCACCACCTTTCCCTAGAAAGAAAGAAAAAAGAACAAAAAAAAAAAAAAAGAAAAAGAAAAAATGCTTCCCATTAGCCTATGAATAAACGGGAAGTCAATAAAAGTACGTGAACCAATGAAATTTTCGGATTTAGATCTCCTGAATGAGAAGTGGAGATGATGACAACTCGCAAAGAATAAAATCCAGTTATTTTTGGCTCTTGATCGTGAGAAGAAGATGTTAACAGCGAAGATCAGTCTTCATAAATGTCAACCATCATCTAGAACACACAGTTTGGACATGCGGACAATTTACTCCAAAAGTACCAACTCCCGTAAGATCACCTTAGCTAAGACGCGAATGAACCTGATCAATACTGAAATATGAAACCTCTTAGTAAACAGCAGGTACTGTAAGCAACCTAAGGCCCTTGTGCCAGACTTAGAAAAGCTTTGTAAATTTTAGTGCGCTTTGCATGGTGTAATAGTGAGCAAACTAGACAAACAGATTATTGTTAATGCTTTCGATTGTCACAGAGAGCACTATACTTATGCCAACTGAAGCAGAGCTTAGTAAATTCCTACAAGGAATAGTCTTGTAATAATGTGCCTCAGTACAATAGAGCTGTTCTCTCCAAATACACTGCTTGTTCCTTTAAAATTAATTAAAGAAAATAAACCTGGCGTCAAGTTTTAAAATAGGATGGTAATTCCAGTCCCGAGAGTTTCAGTTTTGAGGGAAAATCTAACCAATGCTTACTTTTTAAGCTACATATTTCCATCAACCACATTTTCTAACCAATGGTAGTAAAGACCAAAAATCTGAAATTTTTGCGGATTGTTATAAAAACAGCGAAACAGAAGAGTTAACAAGCAAAATTCTTGCCTCGAATGTAACTCCATAATATCGCCAGGAAAACATAGCATGTGCTCACACAAAAAACGTTGTCACATGAAAATTTTGCCATTAACACAATAAAACTAACTCTCTAATATCAATAACTGAGAAAAGTTTATTTCTCCTCTAAAGACGACCAAAGAGTCCGATGTCGAACTACCAAATTTGCAATGCACATTTATTGGAAACAGGCGAAGGTTTTAACGTAAAAAACTAGGAAAGGGAACTTTTTCAATAAACAATAAATATCGAGAAGCCATTTTGCTGTGAGACGTAACCACACCACCATCAATTCGCCCCTACTGTCATATAGCTAAAGTTACAGGGTTATACTGAAATGATCTATTTCAAAGAACAAAATACGTTTTTTGACGACCATGGTTAAAGTAAAAGTAAAGTTGGCGACCGTAGTCGAGGGTGACCCGAAGGCTCCCTTTCCAATAGCTACTACATTGAGGTGTAGGAGAGGATGCTACTCCTTCCCCTGGATTGCTCCACTTTACCCTTGATACGTACCTTAAAATGCTGAGTGTTAAGCAAGGAGGTATCAAGTATCAGTTTTGAATCTTTGGTATGACCCAACCTGGGATTGAACCCCGATCTCCAGGACCATAGGTGAACACTCTACCTATTAGACCAATGAGAGGGTTGCCCGCGTTCTGTAATAATTAAATCGATGGACTGCAGAATCGTTGTAACGGTAAATGTAATATTCTATAATTCAACGACACAATAGAAAAACAAAACATAAATAAAAAGGTAGAAAAAGGAAAAAATAGTTTTTATCCGTTTTGTTCTCAAAAGCCCTTTTGATTAAATTTCCGAGACGATGTATCACTGTTATACATTGATTCAGACGAAATCGTTTTTCGTCTTTATCATTTTTATTTTTTGAATCACGGCGGTCAAAAACTGTACATTTGTCCTTCCTCAAATGTCTTACACTTTCGATAACGTTCCGAGAAAGTCGAATAAAAACTTTTATTTGATCCACGTGGAAATACTCTCATCCATTTACCTGTCACATCTGATGTCCTCGCAAGGAAATTTCACAATTCACGATCATTAGTTATTCCTTGTAATATAGATCTCTCACTTCACAGCGCCAATGTAGTAGTACTGATTTTTTTCAGGCTAGCAACTATGATTGAAAAATCAGCTGATCAGTAATGACCTAGAACATGCAGGAAAAACATACAGTTCATGCTCACCTGTCAGAATTGAAATCCAGCAGGTTCATCTAGTGTCTTTGATTAAGCGTGTCATAAAATGGAACATAAGATCAAATTCTGAGTCAAAGTTCAAAATAATGCGTGAGAAATATTTACAAGTTCTATCCCGGGCACAGGTTTTGGGGTGGCACAAGGTATGAGGTTCATTCAATAAATAAGACGAATTTTACCTTAGGAGTTAGCAATAGTAAGCACTGTTTACGGTTACATATTTTTCAAGGAAATCAATATGATGGGTCCTTTCATGTCCCAGAGGACTACCAGCATGACCTTCTTTATTGACTGCTGCACCCAGAATCTTTTCTTAACCGAAGAGTCAGAGTGTTTCCACTCCATGGACTGTCTTTTCGACTCAGGCTCATAGTATTAAATCCATGTTTAGCTGATTTGTAAACATTTATATTTACTAAAAATCCTTCTCTGTACGCATCATAGATTCTTTTGTAAATTTCACAGTTTGTTCTTCTCAGCCACCAAAAATGTGATAAAAGACCTCTGTTCAATCTTGGAGCGCTCTGTTTGATTTGCCACTATTTTGAATAGTCTTAAAACAAATACTTTTGTGAGAATGAAATAATTTCCGCAATAAACAAATTTGAAACAATGCAGAATTTACATTTATGGAAAAAATCTTTAAAAAAATACATTTCGCTTTTTAAAAAAAATATCCGAATCCACTGAATCAACCTTATATATATATATATATATATATATATACTTTTGAATTACCCTCATATTTTTGGATAGTTGACAAATTGTGGAAAATGAACCCTGTTCTAGTCGATTGGTTACTTCCCGAAACGAAGAAAATGCGACAAAAGTGAGGACTCTCATCATGTTTGATTTATATTTTGATTGCGAGAATGATTAGGAATGAATTAATATGGATCTGCTGATTTCAAATCAAGATTACCAACCTGAAATTATGAAAAAAATCACTTTGATTACTGTGTTTTTTTTTCAGAAGCAATATTACTGTAGTACCTGATCTAAATCCATGTGACAATATCCTGTTCCTAAAAATCAAAAACTAGCTTCGTGGTCGCCATTTGGTAATTGTCAGAGAACATGCAACACAGGTAGTGCAGATCAACTGAAGGCAGCAACAGTTGAAGATTCAAGCAGTATTTCATCATTGTGTGACTTCTTAACGGAACTATTTTGAAGATAAAGTTGATTTGCAATTAAGTCGGTAATAGAAAAATAATTGTTCACTTGGCTTCATTACTTAATAGACCAATCCTGTATTTCAACATAATTAACCTAAAGATTAAACTCACAGCTTCCAGAGAACCACAATAATGTTACTAGCAATTTTATTTACTCGACTATCATCGATGGTTCAAATAAAGGACGCCATTCCTCAGTTCGACATTCCTGGAATGCAATAGAAGTTATCACAGGCCCAGCTCTCATTCCTTCTCTTGTAATTCCAGATCCCCTCAATTCCTTGCACATTTTCAATGCGAAATAATTTTTTCTCATTACGTACATGAGAGGATGCCGAAATGTTCTTTGTTCAACCAAGAAAGGAATAATATTTTTTATATTATTGAATTTTTTGGAAGAGTTAAAAAAAACTTGAAAAATTATGGGCTGAGTGCGTTCAACCGCGGAGCATATATAGGAAAAAGGTTATAGGGTTAGGGTTAGGGTTATACGAGAATGATTTAATAAGTTTCCAGACTTTTTTCGTATGGGCACTTTTATTGATAGTACACACATGAAACTCTAGTCCCCTTCGAAGTAATCTCCTCCGGCTGCAATGCACTTGTATCGTTCCAACAACTTCTGGAAGGCCCCATGGACGTCCTCTTGTGTAAGCGTGTCAATGACCTTCGTCACAGCCTCTTTCATCTCCTCAATTGTCTCATAACGACAGCCTCTGAGCTTAGGGAATAACCAAAAGTCACAGGGAGCAAGGTGTGGACTATAGGGAGGGAGAGGAACTGTCTTGATACCCATCTTGGTCAAATAGTCTGTGACAAGGATGGAGTTGAGGACTGGTGCATTGTCCCGGAGGAAATGCCACTGACCCGATTTGAAGAGTGCTACCTTCTTCCGACGGAAGCTCTTTTTGAACTCCCTTAAATCCTCAACATAGTAACCCTAACCCTAACCGTCTGGCCAATCAACTCTGGTGTATTGACTTCCTTACTCCTCCCACACCTCTCATCATCCATCACAGACTCCCTGCCTTCCTTGAATCTCTTATGCCACTCAAAGACTGATGCTCGATTTATGAAAGATGCTCCAAAAGCAGTCTGAAGCATTCCATACGTTTCTGTGGCATTTTTTACAAGTTTAAAACACAGTTTTATTGCATATCGTTCTTCTAAAGTGTCAGATTGCATTTTTGAAATTCACCAGCTGTGACAGTCAGGCTGTAGTAGGGTGTATTCCAATTGCTACTGTAGCTGTTGATTTGAACCTGAAATCATAAAAATTGGTCAGTCATCTCATAAGATATATAGCAATAACACACTGGATTTTCAAGAGTCTACAACAATTTTAAATGTCTGTACAAAAAAGTCTGGAAACTTATTGAATGCACCTCGTACATTTCTTAGCTCTAGAGTTTTTCCTTCTTGGTCGAGCCGAGAACCTTTCAGTACTCCTCTTACATATGTGTAAAATTCACTCATGGCTAAAATTTTTCCCTTTAGATTTGAAATTTCTCCTCATAAATTTGAAATTCTTCTCATTAGATTTAAAATTCTTCCCTTTAAATTTGATATTCTTCTCCTGAGATTTGAAATTCCTTTCCTGGGAGCCAAAGGCCTCCCCTTTGAGAATTGATGTACAAGAAACTAGTGGAATGTTAACATTGTAATAAAGTAAGCAAAGTTGAGGAAGCTGGCCTGAATGAATCAATATAAAACTGAAGTGAAAACAAAGGCTTTTATCACCCACACCCAGTTCGCAAGTGAGCGTGTTTTGTCTACCCAGCTGCCTATAGTGGCAGTCCATACAGCTCTAAGTCATTCTGCTAGAACTTTTTTCCCCAACTAAGCTGTAAACATTTTAATTCTGTAACACGTTCACGATAAGCTCTAATTGAACTTTTGTTCTTTTATGGGCATTTTGCCGAGGTATAATAGTGAGAATAACTACTACTGAATAATGAGTACAATCCTGACTGGGTGCCCCATTCTAGCGGCCTTGAGATAGATCTGTTACGTTTTTAGACTCGTGGTTAAATCGCGCTGAAATCATTGTGTAAAGGTGAAGGAATTCTTTCGGTTCTTTGGAGAAGCGAGTTTGGCGGGTAGTTAAGAATGCCTGCAGGAGCTAATTTTGAAGGAATGACAATTTAAAAAAATCATATCGGTAGGTTTATCGGTGTTCTATCATTCCACGTCTTTTTTTTTATTTAGCTTTGTTAACTCATTGGTCCAAGATGTGTTTGGTAATGAAGATAGTTGAATGAAAGAAAATCGCACGCAAAAAAAAACAAAAAACAAACTCTTAAGAAACAACTACGCAAAATATGTGAATATGATCATACAATGAATGCGATTCCCTAACCTCCGGGCATAAAATAACCCTAGATGGGTTGACATTGTTACAATCAATTAATCAATCAGAATTGTTTAAAAATTATAAAAGGATTTGTTTATTCAAATCATCATGGAAACACGATAAACGCCGATTGCTTGAAAGGCTTTTAAATTTTAAATTTTAAAATTAGTCGAAAAATTTTTTTTGTGCTTACAATAAGATATAAATCAAGATAATTAATGAAAATTAATATAGCTTGTGATTCATCAATTATACAACAAAATATAACTGAAGATTCTAACTGAAGAACCTCAATGTCGGATATCCTTATTCAAAGTATATATATATTATCTATATATTGTATTTTATATGTAGATAGTATATCAGATACTTTTTTTGAAATTCAAGAGTTTCTTTAAGTATTCAAGTTCTTGTTATCCTCAAAAGCAAGCAGTAACTAAACTTGCTTGATGTTTCTCAAAGATCACGAATCACTAGGTATTCAATTCCCTGCGCAGTATTTCATAATTGTTTTTTCGCCTTAACAGCGTAAAAATACAAGCTGGAAGTTTGCGATTGCAATAAACTACGGAGGTGTAAAATAGCTGGAGAAAGAAATCACAGCACTATCAATAAATGACTTCCCTCTCAACATACAACAGTTGTTTTACATAGTTGCTTTAGAAGGGTTAAAAGCATTTTTTTGCTTACCAACCTCTGAACATAATAACAATAGGTAAGAAGGCGAAGTGACGAGGGAGGAGAAATGGACTTAGTTGAAGTTGTCGGATGGTTCGTTCTTTTTAGTTCGTTGGCTGTCGGACGTGTACTATTGTGTGAAGAGCCGATGTCGAGAGAGTGTCTCATCGGTGTGTTATTTCCTGCAATAAAACACTGGGTTAAAGCGAAGTCAACATGGGTCCTTGGTCTGGAGCCAAGCGAGGAGAAGCTTAAACAGAGTTCAGGCAATAGCCAAACAACTGGAAGTAATTCCCTGTTGCCAAATCGTATTTCGACTATCGCCAACCTTCCAGCTCGACATTAATTCTTCCACTTCTGCTCCTGAAATTCTTTGGCTTCCTATTTGTTTTGTTTATTTTTTCTTTCTTTTTTGCACTTTTTCTTTTGGCGTAATGTTTATTTTTGCTGCCGGGGAATGATGGCTTTAGGAATTGAACATTGGTGGGTGGAGCTTGTTGTTTGGGAGTCAGGGTTAGATGGAATATATATATATATATATATATATATATATATATATATATATATATATATATATATATATATATATATTGCTTAAACGTGCAGACGAATTGAAACCTCAATTTTAAGAGCCAAGAAATCTATTTCTTTATCATTCTTTATCATTTTTTCCAGTCTCTCATTTTCTCTTTGTATTTTCCTATTTCTTCGTCATTTTCTCTTTACCAGTATCTTATTTTCTTTTACTAGGTATTTTTTTATGTCATTTTCTGCCTGTCTGTCTGTTTGTCTCTCTCTGTCTCTCATTTTCTCTTTCTTTACTAGTCTCAAGTTTTCTTTTCTGTGTCATTATCGTTTTCTTTTCTTTTTTTTTAATTTTATTCTTTCTTTATCATTTTCTCTTTCTTCCTCAGTCCCTCATTTTCTTATAATCTCTGTGTAAATTTGTCATTTTCTCTCTTTGTCAGTCGCTCAATTTCTTTTATTGTCTCTTTCTTCTTTTATTTCTTTTTGTCAGTCTTATTTTCTCTCTCTTTATTTTTTTGTCAGTCTCTCGTTTATTTTCTCTTTCTCTTCTAAGCTTTTTATTGATCAATCTATGCTTTATTCCTGCCATTGATATTTTTATCTTTCTTTACACAAACTTACACATTTTGATCTCTCTCTCTCTCTCTCTCTCTCTCTCTCTCTCTCTCTCTCTCTCTCTCTCTCACACACACACACACACACACATACACACACACATATAAATATTATCACCTGTGGGGTTTGAAGGTTTTTAGCGTCGAGGTCACCAATGTGGGGTTTAAAATTTTTATGGTAGTCAGTGGCTAAGGGCAAGACTGTGTTGCCGTAAGATATCTGACTCCATATTTTGGTTATTTAGTTTTACCCCACGTTGACTTGGCCGGTGCAATGCCTTGCCCAAAGAAGGTCCATAAGAAATATAAAAAAAGAGAAGATAGGAACAGACAGGAGACGAAAACTTTTTTTTCAGACTTTCCTTTATTTACCTGGTGAATGGACTAACCAACGCTACGTCTAAAGACATAGCGTGGTGCCCAAAACACCAGATAGTAAAAACGGTGTTGTCGGTTCGACGTCACTACCCGAAAAGAGGTCGGTTCACAGAAAACCTGAGTATTTATCTCTCTTCACCGGCTCCAAATTCACTACGCCAAAATCCTTCTAATTTTGGCGCGACCGCTTCTCATTGGCTACTTTACATTTTATTATTTTTCTTTTTTCTGATTTTAACCGGATGGATGCGTGGAGCCTTATGCGTGGCGACGCATTTATACATTTCGTATCAGGCAGCCGACGAGTCAACATCCGGTTGGGAGTTCTTTGGTAATTCCTAAATCGCCACACACCTTAATCTCTTTTACTTCACCAAATACTAAGATACATGATGTAAATTTTATTGACTCGATTTTTTTTACTCAGATTTTATATTTAATTAAAGTTATTGGCAATTATTCAATGTATTTTTTAGTAGGTGAGAGAAATAACTGAACACTCATTTCACATCTTCCTGTTCTCAAGAACCATGTATAAAGCTTTAATTATCTATGGTAGTTGTACAACAATGTCACATTAAAGCACGTTAGCCACTACTCCACAAGTCATTCCCCGCTTATAATAGTTATAGTAAATGGAATATGTAATTTGTTCGGAGAAGTAGTTGACATTAATGTTGGTGATAGGTGTGTAGGTGCTCTGTGAGGTATTTCTCTGGAAAATACCAGTGTAGCAGCCACAGATCTATTTCCTTTTGCGAATCAATGCCCCTGTTAAGAGAATCGGTCACTCACTGACCAATCAACTGGCAGAGCGCATTAATTCCTTCTCCCTCTCAGGAACTATTTTTTCTGGTCCCTTTTCGTAGAACGGACAATCTCAGAGAGAGTCTGGAGCTAGCAGAAGGAACATATCTCTCCCACATGACTGCACTGATTCCACTTGGAACACTTCGCTCACTGCTAGCTTTAAACACGCTTCCTACGAACCAAGGACCTACCTACAGACCAGCGAAGCAAAGAGACACTTTCTCACTCTCACTCCTTCACGCCTGCTACTGAAATAAACCTTACTTTGTTGTGTTATTAAAAGAAGTTTTGTTATTCATTTGTGTTGCCTAAAAAATATAGTATTAGGGAAATTAACAAATTCCTTAACCGCTATACCAGGTTTAAAAGCGTAAATAGTAAAAGATAGTGAAGCTTGGTAGTTCGGCAGAATGTAGTTGCCTTATTTTATCCCCACTTGTTGGTAGATTGAATGCTCTTTCTTTGTTCGTTTACACGTAGGTTCGAAATTGTTTGATTTGGTTTCTTTGTTTAATGGCGCATCAACATTCGTGTATTATCTGATACCAAATCCAACCTTTGTAGAAGAACAGTAGTGGTACTATTTAAACCATGGCTAGGAGTGGGATAAGAGAGTTCATGCCTTTCCCAAAGGTATAAGTCGGAAAATGAACGTAATAGTGAGACTGAAGTTTAAACTCGCTTACAATGTTGACACAGTCCGGCACGTTAGCCACCACACAGTGAAATTCTTTTCAACAAGCATAACGAACGAAAGGTTTGATGTTTAACAATATATAAAAAGCACAAAGCAAAAATGTTTTTACTAACGGAAAAAAATCAAAATGATCATACATGGAAACTAAAATACATTTCACATAAAATACGTACGTATATTACCAACATATTGGGTGAGAGAGGTTAGCAAGAGAGACCAATGAATTTGATACTCCTTGCTATGTAGAGGTGGGCTGTGTGGATTCGCTTGATCTAAAGGGCGAATCGAGCTATTAGTGGTTTCACACGCAGCAGTGGCGTAAGTGAGATTAAAGAGAGACATGATCATTGTAGTTGTAGCTTAAATACTCTATTGGTCGACTTTAGTATAAACACATTCAACATCCGGTTGTAGATTTGGCAATTTATTTTTAATATTCAACTTATATGAATTAACTAAACCATCCGAAGGACTATAATTTGATGGAATTATATTTCTAAATTTACTCTTTTAGAGGAGTAAATCTTACTATGTATTATAAGAGCAAAGATAGAGGGAAAATACATGAATTTAACTGAACGAATTTACCCAGCCTCTCCGTCATAAGCACAATGTGACACAAAGTCAGTTTTAAGGTGGAGGCTCTCCAAAGTACGAATACATGGCCAAATACAGTGGCAAAAATAGCAAAGCTCTATCGGCATTCCCACTTTTGTGATGCCTCAAGCATCAGGCAATGAACCTGACTCTAGACAGGTGTCACCTGGAGAGGGGAGGGACATTTTCCTTAAAGTAATTTCATCTATAATAAGAAAGTACTTAAAGCAATAGCCAACACCAAGTGGGGAGTTTAATAGGTCGTTACACATGGAAACAGTCAGATTGTGTAAGTCACTCTGAAGGCGAAATAAATTTGAGGCAAATAACATCGAAATTTTAAAAAATCATTTTCAACTGTGTATCACTCCATTGTATAGTTCAATTATAAACTAAGGCAAACCATTGTTTCATTCTATCATTATTGTCTCATTAAATCGACTTCAATTAAATAAGAAACAGGAAAAAAAACTGTTGAAAGATGAAGCAGAGCCTATCAAACTCAACCGAAGAATAGCAATACAATATATTAATCTCATGGGTTATGGCAGAGCAGCCAGAGGAAAGTCTCTCATTAAGCCAATCAGCAGTCGGTGAATAAGGTGGTTGACAGACATTTGGAGATCTGGACATGCCGTTAGCTTTTCAGATCAGTCATCATTTGACCAGAGAACGGTTATAAGTCTGGAAATTAACTAACCAAGAGTTTCGTTTCAGTATGTGAAAAACTTAAAATTTATTATGAACTGAAGGTAAGTCCATCAAATTTGAATGATAAAACATTCTTGACCCGTTTTGATCTCTGACAATTGAGATAGCTACATCTGATTTATGGTCATGAAATGATTAATTAATGAGATGTATTTTTGAAGCCAATGGTTGATTCAGGTCCTTTGCATTATATTTTAATTTTAGCCTTAGAATGTTCTTGCTTATGTATAAATCAACGCCAATTCTCTTTGCCAAAAATGTCTTCAAAATTCGATCTATACATAAAAATATAATGTATTTACTTTTGTATAAGCTAGCTCTTGGTGATATTAAGTTGATCGCCTGGTCCCAGGAGCTTTCCTCGCCAGTCATTACCTGCTTAGCAGGGTTAAGTTTATCATTTGGTGCTTGAGGCACCCCAAAAGAGGAATGCCGAGGGGACCAAGAATTTCTTATTACGGACATGCATGTTTTGATTTGTAAGTGCCCAAACGTTAAAATGACCTTGTATTAGATCTGGACTTGTGGGAGGTCAAATAATTCCCCCATATAAGTTAAAATAATGTAGAAACAGAGTCAACGGCACTTTGTAACAGTCAGTTTCTCACCAATGTGATTATTAAACCAAATCTCAGTTCGATGATCACATGTGAGAAACTGACAGTCACCAAGTGCCATTGATTCTGGGTCTAGGCTATCCTAACTTAAATGTATATGCTCTTTCACCATTATTGAGAACTCTTTATTTATAAAGGTAGCACATTGCATTAGAGGGTGTATATCCAAAGGAGAAGATTTCTTGGAAAGCCTGGATGACTCTATGGAAGTTCAGTGTTAATTTGGAAAGATTGACAATTGGAAATAACTTGCAAGAACAAAAAACAAGTCGGTAGCTCGTTTTATTATGTTCGGCTTTTTATGGTATACGACACCACATTAAATTACCATTCATCATCATCATCATCATATCGCGCTGGTAGCACGGATATCCCTGACCCTCTCTCGCCACTCCTCCCTATCGTTCATCGCCCTAGGTAGGTCTTCAGGACAACATCCTGTATCCTCACATAGCTGCTGAATACCATTACTACAACTAATAATTATAATTATTTAAAACAAACAAGCAAAGGAAAATGCCAATGTGGTACCGTGAAAACAGAGGTGGATAAACGTATCACAGTAAAACAAGAATGGACCGTTCCTGGACATACGATCCTTCTGTGGTCATGTTTTCAGTAGTGCCAAAAATGTTCCGAGAGACAACACAAAAATTTGGTGTCTTTCGTCAACATTATGAAAGTTAATTTTACAATTGATCAATGTGTGGTCAAATCAGACACATGAATGAATAGACGTGCAATCATCATTAAAGTGCACTGATAGTACGGATTCCCTTGACTCTCTCCCCCCCTCTCTCTCTCTCTCTCTCTCTCTTGCCATCCGTTCCTATCGTTCATCGCTCTTAGTAAGTCCTCTAGACGGTATCCAGTGTTCACACGGTGCTGATAAATCTAAGTCTTTGCTGGTTGACCAGCTCTGGTGTATAAAAGTCCGTAGGCGAACGTCATTTATTGGTTTTTCCTCCTTGCCCACAATGTCTTGTTTGTCTTATTTGGATGGTTTGAGAGATGGGAAGTAAGTGTCCGTACAGCTGCAATTTTGTGGGGTGTTGCTTCCAAGATTTCTTCAAAACAACACGTAGCATCCTTGTACAGTTCCCATCTAGCTTTTTCTTCAAACGCTTCGCTCAAGTCCTAGTGAATCATCCATACAGTAGTACCGACACGGCTACAGATTGAAAGAATTTCTGTTTTATTCTACCAGTGAAATTAGGTACAAACTCCGTAAAAATGCCGTCCTATATCCCCCACTTCAACTGTGAAGGTCAGTCACTCTTGAAAAACAGGAACACAAAGAGGAAAAACTATTTACTGCTCTTGTGAAAATCCTGAGAATATAGAATATTGGATATAATTCTTAAATTCAACATAAAAAATGCTCAATCATTTCGAAATAGGTGGAAATACACTATGTCACATGAAATAAAGGGAAAAGAACAGAATGTAGAAACTGTTTGCTGTTATTTTGCATCGGTAGAAGAATCAGTCTATTTTTATTTCTTCATTCGGCTCCACTACCCCGATAATCAACTATCTTCTCTTCTCCAGGCATTTATCGGCTCTTTTGATAGTCCCATCGACACCCATGAGTCGATATCGACCACTTAGGCGATCTTTGATCTAAACCATCCTTTCTCTATATAAACCCAGAGGTTCTGCGAAATACTTCAGTCACTAGATAAGAGAAACAACTCAAATTTCACACAGTTCGTCCATTTAGCCAAGCAATACTGAATTAACATTTTGCTCCAATTTGTAGCAGCAACCATTATTTGCCGTAAGCAAATTTGTATATCATCTTCCAAATACGCTAACAAGAATCCAAGATCTCAATAACGCTAATTTTTTTTCATTATTTTTGGCGTCTGGTTTATTTGCTTAACGTTATATCAACAAATGGGTTATTTAATTCCGAAACGTTATCTATTTGTAAATGTTTAATGAGTAATCAAATTTATTTTTTATGTTCCATTGCAATTTTTTATTTGCTTATAATCATTTGTTTACAAACAGTTATAAGAGATTAAATATTATATAAATAAATTATTATTATTATTTAAATATTAAATAAATAATTTGCATACAATTGTAAGGTTTCAAGTATTCCGATATAGTATCAATAATTAATACACAATCATATGGTTTTAAATAACTATTCTTATTTTATTGTAATCATTTGTTTGCACACAGTTATAGAGTTTCAAGTATTCTTAACACCAATAATTTGCAAGCAGGTATATGGTTTTAAGAAACTAATTATAATAATCCGTTGTAAACAATTACAGGATATATGTAGTCACTATTCTTAATACAAATAATTTTCTCACAATTATATGGTATCAAGTATTTCTATCCAATACGAATTATTTTCAAATAGAAATATTTGATCCATAAATGGGACTATCACAGGGACGACCACTCCGGATCAAAAGAGAACAGGAAATAATGGCAATGAAATGGTGACTCTACACTCCCCAGAACTCAAGTAGTGGAGCCTCACCATCATACCCAGGACAGTAGTTTCGATGTGTCGCATTTACGCATATGGATGCCAAAATTCATAAATTGACCTTCATGTGACTATATAAAAGTACAGTAGTAGCCACTAACAAATCAACTCAACCAGTGTTCACCAATGGAGTTCATACCACTCCCTAAGGGATGTTATAAGTTAAGAGAGGGCAGTGACATAAGTTATTTCAGAGGGGGGGGTTTAGAGGATTGAAGAGGCGGCGAGAAAATTTGTATATAAACACCAGGGAAGAAGTATAGATAAGGGAAGAACAACACATACAACTGTCAAACTTGATTAAGTTGAAATTAACATGATGTGCACATCGCTACCTTACGTTTAATCAAGCGATGTGAGTTGGGCAGCTTATGGGTCCTGGGTCATATTCAAAAAGTCTTTTATGACGTTCATAATGATAATGGAATTCTCTCTTGCAAATACTGAACGGCTTGATACAAGATTTAAGAAAAAGTGTAGCACAAGCCATCATCTTTTAAACAAGAAAAATGAAGCTGATCTATCCACAAATAAAATACCGCAATGTCTCCGTATCATCCCGTTAGAGAAACGCTAAAAGTTATGAGAGTGAGGTGACTTACTTTAGGATATAATTTTGAGGTGGTAAAAGGCATCTAAATGGTTAGGAAACACTAAACTGTTGTGGGTGAAATATATACTCTTAAACTATTGGGACGTTATTGTAAAATTAATTCAAATTTCGTTTCTTTATTTTGAATATAGTGAGTAAAAGTTTTATTGCTATTTCAATAAACTTGAGCATCATTTGTTCAATCATCTCGATCTGTATTAATCGATGTACATTGTTTAATCAAGTTCGCTTGATGAATGTGCGACTGCTACATGATATCAGCACAAATCTTGAATTAAGATTATTAAGTTAGTCACACGGAATCCCTGTTTGGATAATTACCACAGTATAGAAGAGTCTCATCCGAAGTTACTTAGAAACGTGGAGAACGTAGTTCATATTAAATTGCCGAGAACTAATGATAATAGAAGAAAGTTAATAATGATTTATCATTTATTCTGCTTCATAACGAAAAAGGTTCCATTTTGAACAAATGCATCATTTTAAGTCAGATTTTTCATGTAACGTCTAGAGATATATTTGACCCATAGAATGGACCCTGACACATACTACCCCTTCGATTCAGAATGGACCTGAGAGCAATGGCACTTCCCAGATCTCGAGAACTGGAGCCATACCATCAGACGCAATTTAATGTCATACTTTGGACCCAATCTCTACAGGGGATACAGTCAGCATATTTAAAGTTCCGCCAATAGGGCGTCATATTGAACTGAAGAAACAATTGGGGCCAAAGGAAATATGACTGTAAGCAGACGACGAACAGATAATTGAAACTACGCATCTGATTTCAAATATCATCTAGTATTTCCCAATGAGATCATGTAATACAATTATGTTTTGAGGTTAGGTTGGCGTAAAGAAAGGTCGAAATATTGACTCTTGTTTGATAATGAAACATTACACGTATATATTTATCCCAAACCTCCGCAAGTGACAGGATGCGATACCAGGTCATTTCTAAGCAGAGTTCAGCTGGTCTGAATTCAGAGTTTTTCTTCTCCTAGATATGTTGCCCTATCAAGGTTAAACAACTCAACATGCCTATTTACCCATAGCTAAGAGGAGAACAGATAGATTTATGCCTTTCCCTAAGGCATTAGCGCGAAATGAAATACAAACAAACTCGTTCAGAATTTGAATTTGGCTGGCCGATTTCATTTCCTACGACAATAACCGTTACCCAACGAATGTCTCTATAAAAGATCACAAGCATGTTTTACGTAATTACACCTCTCGCGACTAGATATACATATATATACACCGTAATGAAGTAACTTATTTAGCTCTTTTAAGATACAAGAGAATTATATATATATATATATATATATATATATATATATATATATATATATATATATATATATACAATGTATCTCAAAAGTGAGTACACCCCTCACATTTCTGCAGATATTTAAGTATATCTCTTCATGGAACAACACTGAGAAAATTACACTTTGACACAATGAAAAGTAGTCTGTGTGCAGCTTATATAACAGAGTTAATTTATTTTCCCCTCAAAATAACTCAAAATATAACCATTAAAAGCTAAACCCCTGCCAACAAAAGTGAGTACACCCCGAAGAAGCTACACCCCTAATTGTCCAAATTCAAGTTCGAAGTAGTCACATTGTGCAACGACAAACTACTCCTATAATTTCTGCTACGCTAGTAACGTTCCTTGAAAGTCCTGCATTTTAAGGGTCACGCATCATTTGCGATTTGTGCAGGATCTCCTCCATGTTCACAGTTAAATGATATCACGCATTCCTATCCAACATTAATAATTCTATTTAATAATAATCATTTGTTTGCGTACACTTATATGGTTTCAAATATTCCAATCCAATATCAATAATTTTCAAACAGATCTATTTGACCCATGGATGGGACGCTAACAGATATCACCGCTTGAGTGGACCTGAAAGTTATAACAATGAACGGTACTCTAATCCCTAGGACTCCAGAACTAGAGTCTGAACACCGGATGCAGTTTTTTGTCCTCCCTCAGAAACCCCTTCTTTTTTTTGCTGAGGATGCAGGTGACGTCTTCTAAGCCCACACTTTCTTTAACTCACTCTTTGGCTTAATATCTCTTCCTTTCAGCCACTCATACTCTCACTCTTACTTTCACTAACTTTTAAAAGAAGCAGCGTTTCTCTGACTCAATTGCTATCTTTTCTCCTGTACATCTGTTGACATATTTCACATTGATTATATTTTGATTTTATAAAATTTTGACTTAGTCTGATTCTAATCGAATTTTGCAAAGCACAAAAAAATATATTGACAAGAGATAAAATTTTAACATCCTAAAAGGACAATGCCGATTTTAACTGTATGTGCATAATAAGAGATAAATTCTTAAAATCTACAGCTATCTTTTGTCATAGTAACACTCATACCTGTACACCGTCTATGTCTGCGTGTGAAAATACAAACTTGCGCTTACGCTCAAGTTGGATATACACAAATATTTTATAGGCGCGCTTAAACAAACATTTATTGTCATAGGAATGTCGAGTTCAAATACTAGACGTGGCCGTTTGCGTTTCACTTCGCACTAATACCCTTAGGAAAGGCCTGGATCCATTTGTTCTCTCCTCAGCAGTCAGTAAATAGTAGGGCAGAGTGAGTTCTTTAGTTTTCGTTAAGCAAGGAGAAGAAAAAAACAACAGTATTCCGCTTGAGAAACTGATCTTTTATCACGTAGCGAAGGGCTTGGGTAAATACATATACGGGCTAAACATTAAAAAAAAAGAAAAAAAAAAGGTTCCTGAGCCAGATGGACCAAAAGTGTAAACAGGATCTAAAAACCGGATATCTACGCCAACGTTGGTGCATTTTATATATAAGTAATAACATCCACAAACCGGTGCTCATTCCACTATTTCGACAGTGTAGCGACACAGGGCTCTTTTTGCCTCATTGAGATAGCAAAGCCACACAACGCTCTTACATAATAAAATGTATTTTTAAGTTCCTTCACTCATGTCCTCATCGAGTTGCAAGTGAATTCTGCAAAACCATTTTCTACTGTTTTCATTTCCTTTTCTTTTTTTAGCCAAACTTGTTCGAGGAGTCTCCGTAGCGTAGTGGCTCAAGTGCTAGACTGCTACCTCGTAGTAAGCGAGTTTGAACTCTGGTCGCGCTTTTATGTACACTTTCGCACTCATACCCTTAAGAAAGGTATGAAGCCCTTTCTCTCCTCAGCTATGGGTTAAATAGTATCGCTGCCAACCTATAAAGATGGCTTTGGCATTAATAACCCACGAAAAATCCAAACTAGTTCTAAATGTTTTCAGTATATAAGTCCTATCAATAGTAGTTGTTGGATAAATTTATTCTTTTCTTACTATAATTAAATGTTATTGTCAATTAAATGAAATATTCAGTTAAGTTTTCATCTTGTCATCTACCTAAAACCATTTTTATTTTTCAATGACCATCTTGATCCTTCGAAAGTAACGTCTAGTAATTGAACGCCTATGCGTCGCAGAAAATGACGTCTAGCAACTAGACGTCAACGTGTCACCCCCCACCCCCAACAAAAAACCTAACGTCTAACAAGCAGACGACGACGTGATACAGAGGGTAACGTCTAGCTACTGAACGCCTCCGCATCACAAAAAGTAATTGCTACCACCCGAACGCCTACGTAGAAATAAATCAAAATTCAAAGAACTATATTCTGGCTCTAACAACTAGACACCCTCCTCATAGTTCTCTTCCGATCATTTCACTGGTCACTCTGTTAAACCTGACTGTGTTTAATTAGTTCTCAAAGAACTCCTTAAATATCGCCCACAAATAAGTTTACCTCTACCAATTGTTTATAAAGTTAATTCTATTAAAACGGATATTATTAGACATTATTCATTAGAAAACGCTATTGCATCGAAACTTGAAAATCCCGAAATAAAATTGTAACAAAAAGAAAAAAAAAATGGCGTAAATGTAAAAAAAAAAAAAAAAAGTGGTGTATTTATTTTTAGGCTACTGCATATTCATATTTTCCATTACAAAGTTTCAATACTGTTGAGTTTGGAAATAAATAATATCTAATGATATATGTTTTGGCTGCGTAATACTCCATTAGAAATAATAAAATCCTGACATCTTTAGTTTCGAATAAAAACTTTCAATTTTAAAAAAATGTTAGGAGTGTACTTATTTAAGGTTGACACTATCTAATTAGAACATACCACAAGTGCAAAATTATTTACTCTCATAAAAATGACATGGATAATAATATTCAAATTATAAAAAAATGAAGGTTTTGTCAGACTTATTAAAATAAATCCTACCTGGGATATTTCTAGTTACATAAACAGATATGTTGTTAAAAAATATGATTTAAAAAATAAAAAATGAGTCAATGAAAATAATTTATTCCTTTAGCCTTTTTTTTTTCTTATATCAGATACTACGAAGTTAAATAAATGATAACGGAAAATGTTAACTGAATCGTCATGCAAACAGATCCTGAATGAATAATATTTAATAATATTCGTTTTGATTGTATAATTTCTATGAATAACAAAATTCTGGTATCTTTAGATGTTGGTTGGTTGTATTTTATGACATATCAATTCTTGTAGGTTATTTAATGCCAAATCCTGTTTATACATATATATTAGATATACATGATTTGTTAACGAATAGTTTGTAGGTAACATTTTTAAACGAGTCAGAGCTCATTTGTCTGCACACTGCTAAATGGTTTCAAGTATTGTTATCTAACACAAATAGTTTTATTGCTATGTAATACTAATAAACCAATTTAACATCAGTCATTTCTTTTCACGTAATTAAATGGTTTCAAGTATGGAAAATGATTAAATATTTCTACTTGACCCTTAGATTGAATCCTAACAGGTGGACCTGGGACTAATGGTAAGGAAGAACCAATCCTCAGAGCTCTAGAATAGAAGTCTCACCATCAGATGATTTCGTGTCATATCCAGGACACGTTCTGGTGGAGGTCTTATCTCTCTGCAGAGATGTAGTCGGCATTTGTTCGGAAGAAAATTTAATTTCGATAAAAAAATTGTTATGGGCGATAGAGTTTGTTAAGAGACCCTTAATCTTTGGTTCAATCTATTCTTACACATATTTACCAAAAAAGCAATAAATCACTCGTACATTTTCCAAATGTTGTTTAACCAAGTAGAGGACCACAATAATAGGACAATTATAGATCGATTTCCCAGAAGGCTGCCAAATGCAATATACGTACGAAGAAGGACTGAACGAACATCAGCCGAAACGTAGTGACAAGACCAGCAAAGAAAAATAAGTCTCCACAAATCTTATTAATAAAAGGCGCGGCGTCTGTCAGTCTGTCTCATGAGAAATAAATTAAGGTGAGCATACGAACACACAGACACAACTTTCTGAAGCCTACCAAGACTGTTGGTTGGGTAGGTGGTTGTGCTTTACGGCATATCAACCATTGTAGGTTATCTAATGCCAAATCCTGTTTATACATGTATGCTAACTATGATTTGTAAACGAGTAGTTTATAGGTGATAATTTTTTAAACGAGTCAAACCTCATTTGTTTGCAGATAGTTAAATGGTTTTAAGTATAACTATCCAGCGACTATAGTTCTACCTGCACACAACCAAATAGTTCCAAGAACTGCTATGTAATACTAATTATTCAATTTTAACAGTCATTTGTTTGTACACCGTTAAATGGTTTCAAGTAGAGAAAATGATCAAATATTTCTATTTGACTCATAGATGGGACCCTTACATGTACTACCACTCCGAGTCAGGGTTGACCTGGGAGTAATGGCAGTGAAGAGGCATTTTATGTTCTCCAAAGCTACAGGAATAAAATCTCACCATCAGATGCAGTTATGTTTCCTATCCAGGACACTCGTTATAGGGATCCTACCCCTTTGTAGGGATGTTGTCGCTGGGCTGCTAGGACTGTTTCACTGCTGATCATCAGCTGACAGAGAAGCAGAATGTTAAAAGTGGGAGGGGAAACAAAAACAGACGGAAATATTTAAAAGACAGCGAGAGGAGAGGAAACAGTTTGAGAAGTAGTAACAATTAAACAAACAGAGAGAGGAGTAAGAAAGAAAATAAAGCGAAGGGGTTATGTGTGATGGTGGCGGTAGTGATGACAGTTATTATTATTATTATTAAAATAATTTTTTGGAGATTTTTTACACCAATGGGAACTGGCGGTTTTTTCATGAAGTCCGAATGACAACAAGTTTTCGTACATCCCCAGGACTCTTTCAAATATTCTCGCTGATCCTAGTAGTGTTGTGGTTTGGGTAGTCTCATTTCTTCTTTGGGTCTCTAGTTTCCCCCAGGCTCTTTTTCAGGTTCTAGGAGATTGTCCCAAGGACTCCAACAATGATTGGTATTACTGTCACCTTGGTATTTCACAACTTTTTTAGCTCTCTGGCAACATCTAGATATCTGTCGAGTTTTGTGTTTTCCTTTAACTTTGATCTAATGAAGTCTACTAAATAACACGTTCGTTTCTTTTGTTGATTACCACAAGGTCTGGCCTTCTGGCTGGGATTAGTTAAATTGCTTTGATTTCAAAATCCTAAAATTTCTTTGTCTTATTTTTCAGGACAGATTCTAGTCAGTGCATATACCATTTGTAAGTATCGTCAAATTTTAGTCGCTGGCATAAATCTGTTGTGCCTGCTATTATCATTTTACTCTTTGCGAGTTTTTCACATCGGCGTTTGCTGGTGGTTTTCCACTCAGTAATAGAAGTAATAGTAGTATTTAAAATTAAGTTCTTTTCTAATACTGATACTTAATTTATAAATATAAATGTATATACTTTATGACACTAAACTGCATCTGATAGTGAGGCTCTAGTCCTGAAACTTTAGGGAATGTGGAGTGCCTCTTCATTGCCATTCCTCCCAGGTCCGCTCTGATCTGGATTGGTAGTGCTTGGTAGGGTCCCATGTATGGGTCAAATAGAACAGTTCAATAACTTACTAAAGATTATTATTATTAGTTATTTGAAATCATACAGCTCTACGTAGTAAAGTTAGCGACCTTAGTCGAGGGTGACCCGAAAGATCCCTTTTCAATAGCTACTACACCGAGGTGTAGGGAAGGGTGCTACTCCATTCCTTTGATTCCGACACTTTACCCCTGATCCTTACTTTATAGTACTGAGTGCTACGCAAGGCGGCATCAAATACCATTTTTTTGAGTCTTGGGTATGATTCAATCTGGAATTGAACCCTGGTCTCCCGGACCATTGGCGAACACTCTACTCATTAGGCCAATAGCCAGTAGATTATTTATATTACGTAGAAATACTTGATAAACAGAATTGCTAATGTTAAATAGCAATACTTGAAACCATCTAAGTAAGTGCAAACAAATGATTGATATTAAATAGAATTATTAATGTTAGATAGGAATACTTGTGACCATTTAACTTTGTGCTAACAAATGATTAATTACTAAAAGAATTATTAGTGTTAGATTGCAATATTTGAAACCATTTCACAGTGTGCAAAGAAATTAGCCGTAACAATTAGTTTTAGAATAGTTGCCTACAAACTATTATTCACTTATAAATTATATAAAAACTGGATTTGGCATTAAAACCAAATGTATATAGTCTATTGAATAAGTGATACGCAGCAATTTTAAAAAAACATAATTATGTAAATATATGTTACTAAAGTCTTGTATATTTGATTTTTTAAAAATTGTTTGAAAACAATATATCAGTTTTTATAATCTTTTACGAGTAAGCAGTCGTAAAACCATTTTAAAATAGAAATGTTTAAATTGAGATTTTTGATCTCTGAAAAAACAGGTAGCACTTATGATGAAGATGAAAATAAAAACTTTAATTCAAACTGATTTTTTATGCTATCCGTCAACAGAGAGACAGATCATTGATTAGTTAATATGCAAAAACGACAATGCTTTATTTCAGATATTTAGATAAAATAATTACAATGGAACCAGTAATCGGAGAGATTAGCGTTTACACAGTTAAACAAAGCTAGAAACAGAATTAAATGAAACACAACGACGTATTTGAGTATAAGTGAGTGCGAAAATTAACTACTTCCATTAGCATTCTACAACAGACACACGGGGATTACTTCTGATTCAACACCTTTTTAGCTTAATGGGGAGGTACCACAAAGTAAACAGACCTCCCGAAACTTGGCTTATACTTATTACTGGTCCCTGATCACAAATGAGTAGAGTTATGAGAAATCGTACTCAATTCAAAAAATATACTAGGCTTTATCTCTGCCTAGCCCAAGAAATCTAGCAGTAACAGTCAGGCTAAGCGAGGGGATAGAGAAATGTATAAAAATAAAGGATATAAAAAAGAGGGAAGGGAAGCTTACTTTTGTTACCTGAAAGAAAAGTATGTCTATATTTCTTAAAAACAAAACAACCAGTTCCCACAAAGTAATTTATTTTAAAAGAAATGAACTTTACAGAATTCGGCTTTGCATATTTTTCCCTATGCTTGTCGAAAACATTAAATAAGGTAACAAAAATAACATACAGTCACATAACAATATTATAACCACCTCCACCCTCCAAAAAAGAAGATGGGTATAAAGAAATACAACGACCAACTTGTTCGAAGCCATGCCATCAACCACCTACTATCAGTTTAACTTTTGTTAATGATAAAATACCATTTTTTGGTATTTCATGTCAAAGTTCATTTAGAAGCCAATTTGTTCTTCTTTTCGACGTCTCCTTCTTGGGCAGAATCAACCGGGACAACCGTGTTTTTCTAATAATACCGCTTCCAGACCTTACTCAATTTTCTTTTGAAGGGGGCAGCATACCAAAACCACAAAGAGCATGCAGTAGGCTTATTGTTTCAACAAGTAACAATAAAAGCCTTGTAAGGAAGAGGCTTAGCCTAGAGCAACTAAATAGGCCTATTTGCTCAAGCTACCTAGCTAAAGTCGAAGGCAAATAAACAAGAGCTCGCAAAGCAAAAGGAGCGAGTCAGACAGAGGCTTCAGCTTGTGCTTTGAAAAAAAAATGAGAGAACGTGAGAACCCTTATGGGTCCCACTTAAATAATAGAAGGTGCGGGGTTTAACGGCACAACTTCAAAACTGCCTGTCAGATTAGAGCAGACATTAACTGCCGAACTTACAATTTTCAACAGAGTTTAGAAAAAGAAATGCTAAGTTTGGTTTGGTTTGGTTTTATGGTACATCAACCATGGTAGGTTATTAATGCCAAATCCATTTTTATACAGACAAACAGTTCAATTTCAAACAATTCAGTTTAGCATAAGTACTCAGTTTAGTTTTATTTGACCCATGGATTGGTGCTACCACTCTGGGTCAGAGTGGACCTGGGAGCGATGCCAATAAAGGTGTACTCTGCATTCCCCAAAGCTCCAGCATTACTGGAACCTCACCAACAGATTGTTTCGTGTCATATCAGGACACCCTTTGTAGGGGGAGGGGGTCTTACCCCACTGTAGAGAAGCAGTCAGTGTATTTTACAGTCGCAACCAACTGGGCCAGAAATGTTAAGTAACAGATGCGATCAGAGCAAGTTCTAACATTCAACGTGACTTTTTAAAATTTTCAATCATGAGTGGCGAGAAGTAAGATTTGAATGGCTCAAAGAAGTATAGAAGTTTTGTGTGTGTGTGTGTGTGTGTGTGTGTGTGTGTGTGTGTGTGTGTGTGTGAAAATCCCAACTCAAGAAGCAACCTACAAGACAATGTTGAGCTTCTTTATTGTTTGATTTTCATCTTCTTCATTGTGTATGTGTGTGAAGATACCAAAAAAAAAAAAAAAAAAGAAAAAAAAAAACAACCCATAAACCAGTCTTCTTTTTCATTGTTTTATTGTTTTGCTTCTCCTTTACTCGTTTATTTGTGTGTGTGTGTGTGTGTGTGTGTGTCAAGATATCAACGAAAGAACCAACCAACAAACCAGTCTTCTTCTTCTGTCTCTTCAGTGTTTTGTCTTTCTTCTTCACTGTGTAATTGCGTGTGTGAAGATATCAACTAAAGAACCAACCTTCAAACCAGTCTTATTCGAATTCTCATTGTTTTATTGTCTTTCTCTTTCACTAAGTGTGTAGGTCTGTGTGTTTATGAAAATGTCAATTAAAGAACCAATCTACAAACCAGTCTTTTTCTGCTTCTTTGTTTTGTCTTTCTTCTTCACTGTATGTGTGTGTGTGTGTGTGTATTTGCGTATGTAAATATATAAACTAAAGAACCAACCTGCAAATCAGTCTTATTCGACTTTTTATTTTATTGTCTTCTTCCCTGTGTATCTGTGTTTGTATGAAGATGTCAACTGAAGAACCAACCTACAAACCAGTCTTATTGTTCTTCTTCTGTGTGTGTGTGTGTGTGTGTGTGTGTGTGTGTGTGTGTGTGTGTGTGTGTGTGTGTGTGAGGAAAGGTAATTTTGCATGCGTAGTGGTAAAGGTAGGTGTTAATGAAAGAAACACTTTTGCCTTTTTCTGCATACACACACACACACCAAAACTAACAATATTTGTTCTTTTCCCGCTTATCACCATTCATTTCCACCTCGCCATCTTTCTTATTTCCGTTATTTCTTTCGCTTCTATTGCTCACCACGCTCTTCTACCGTTTCTGTCTCCTTCCTTTTGTTGTTTCTTGTCTCAAAAACAGACGCGCCAATGTCTCTTCGATTTCTTCTTCTTAACGCTAATTAAGTTGTTCTATCGATTCCTGCCTTCCAGCAGTTCCAAGTAAAATCACCAAGAAGCGGTTTTCTTTCTTTCTCTTTTTGACAATTACTTTTCTTTCTTTCTTTTTTCCCCTTATTTATCAAAGTCCGTCGCCGTGCTGCCCATGTCTCAAGATGTCAACCAAGAAACTAACCTACGAACTAGTCTAATCGACCTTCTTCTTCTTGTTATCATTATTATCATTCCACACCTTCAATTTCTTATTTTCTTCTTCCTTTTCTTCTTCATTACCTTTCTAACCATTATTATTCTACACCTTCCATTTCTTTTCTTTTTTCATTTTCTCCTTTGTTACCTTTCTTACTCTTCTTACTTGTCTTATAGTCTTTTTCTCTTCCTTTCTCTTATTCAGTATCTTGTCTCTTTCTTCTTTTTCTTTTAACACCTTGCCTTCCCCTTCTTTTATTGGCTCTTCTTCTTCTTCTTCTTCTTCTTCTTCTTCTTCTTCTTCTTCTTCTTCTTCTCATTATTATTATTCTACAGTATCTATTCTTCTCCTTCTTTGTTATTTTTTTCCACATTTCATTCTTTTTTGTCTTTTCCTCTTCTTCGTTATCCTCCTTTTCCATTTTTTTAATCTTCTTTCTTATTCGTTGTCTTTCCTTTTATTCGTTATCTCCCGTCTTCTCACTATTATTATCCTATACCTTCCATTTCATTTCTTTTTCTTCATCTACTGCTCCACTTCCTCCTTCTTCTTCTTTACCACCACCTTCTTTTCCTTAACAAACTCATTCAAAAACAATCTATCTTCACCCGAAACTCAATTTCAGCAAAATTATACGTGGCGATCGACAGAAAAAAACTTATCCGTATTTTCTTCCTCTGTAAATTTTCAGGTGTCCTTCTTTGTTTCTCCCTAAAATTTCGTGAGTGAAAAGCAAGTAAACAAACAAACAAACAAATCGAATAAAAACCCCAACAAAAACCAAAAAACAACACGAAAGAAAGAATAAAAATGTCATGATTGTTCCTAAAATGTTAATATATTTTTCGAATAGACTGACCTATTTCATTTTCTAATTTGTTTGAAGAAAAAGAGATTTACGTATTGGCGTGGGTGTCTTGCCCTCACCCATTTATTTTATGATTTTTTTAATATCATATTGCAAATAAGCCAGTATTTGTCTTTTTGTCACAGTTGCAGAAAATAAACATTGAATAAAAAAAACACAACAAAAAAATAAAAACACAAACAAAAAACCCAACTCCAACCGAGAATTAATAAAAGCCGTAAATTGTGTAGATATTTTAAACTCAGTTGCATAAAGAAAAATTAAGTAGGAAGTACAGAACAGCAATATGAGTGGCGTTGCTTATTCGATCAGATTGGTATATGGTATGTAGGAGGGTCATATCTAAAAAACATAGTTTCTCTGAACCATTTTTAAGACGCTTTTTTTTATTCTTCACATTTAAATGAGTTGATGTGATTTTTAAAAAATTCTTATTTCACTCTATTCTTAGATTAGTTTTAAGATTACCACTAGAGACACTTCATCATCATCATCATCATGTCGTGCTGGTAGCACGGATATCCCTGGCCCTCTCTCGCCACTTCTTCCTATCGTTCATCTCCCTAGGCAGGTCTTCAGGACAACATCACGTATCCTCACATAGCTGCTGAATGTATGTTCGTGCTGGTCGTCCTGCTTTTGCTCGGCCATGTGTGGGGGTCCATAAGAGTACATCTCTTATGAGTTCGTCCCTGCTTCTCCGGCAGTGTCCTGCATGTCTGGTTCGTCTAACTTGAATAGTTTTCGTGATAGGAGGCAGGTGGCCGTACAGTTGGTGTCTTGTGGGGTGTTGCCGCCAGGAATTGTTCAAGATTGCTCGCAGCATTCTTGTGTAATTGTCGTCTAGCTTCTTCTCCAGCCGTTTTGTTAGAGTCCATGTAGTGCACCCATATAGCAGTATCGATGTGACCGCTGCCTGGAAGAAACTGCGTTTAATCAAGTTATCCGCGCACACACACACACACACACGCACACACACACTCATACACACACATACACACACTTACTTAAGTTCTTAAGCCATGAAATATATAGTATTCCATGTATTCATTTCACGCTTTAACACACTTGACTCATTGTTTTTAAAGTTTCTTTAACCTATCAAAAACTAAAAATATATTTTTAAAAAAATAAGGTCACTTACTTCTTTGTAGCACTGAAAACTTTCCAGAACCCCCTCATGTGTATGTGTGTATATGTGTGTGTATGTGTGTATGTGTGTGTGCTAGAATGAGTCAAAAGTTTGTAATATTTTGTTAACGTGAGGCACTATTCGGCAGTTCCGGATGCTTTTGCCGAAGTTGTGAAAGTGACGAACCAGAATGGGTTGTGAGATGCTGAGATCACCCGATACTCTCCGAGTGCTACTCACTGGATTTTCTTCTATGGCTTGAAGCACTGCCACGAAATCCATGGTTTTTGGCCTATCTGAATTTACCTGATCGTCAACGTTCTTACAGCGAAATTTCTTGAACCATTTTGGTTATTGTATTGTGATCAATTCTGCCCGTGGTGTAACGGTTATCGTCGTAGGAAATGGAGGTGCCCGTGGTGTAGTCGTTATCGTCGTAGGAAATGGACACGGCGATACGAGTTCAAATCCTGGACGAGACTGATTGCATTTCACATAGCACTAATACCCTTGGGAAAGATAGGAATTCAATTATTCTCCCTCCAGCTATGGGCAAATAGTAGGACAGACTAGGTTCTTCAGCCTTGGTGAGGCAACTAGTCTTGGAGAAGGAAAAACTCTGAATTCAAACCTGTTAAACTCCGCTTAAAAATTGACCTTGTGTCATATCCTGCCCGAGCGGAGGGGTTGGGTAAATAGCATCAATTCTGCCTTCATCGTTTACACATTTTTCTTGCTTCTGCAGCGTTATAACCCAATTCGAATTCGTACAGCACAAGTTTACTAATTAGACTATATTGCACATTCATCTGTGAGGTTTTCAAATTACACAAGGTGTGAAGCAATGTACAAAGTGTCAGTGCACCAACTACCACGATAGAACCAATCTCGACTTGAGCTGCTTCGGGCACGTAATAATGCACGTCACAAATTAATACTCACCAAAATATTGTAAAACATTTGACTCACCCTATTTTATAGGCAGTGTAACACATAAATTCACATTAAGAATTTTTTTGTTTTCACGGTGACAAGACAAAAATGAATTCTGATGAACCTCAGCCCGATAAGCGTGGATTTTAAATAGAGCGGAGTTCTACTGGTTTAAATTCAGAGTTTTTTTTTTCCTTGATCTATTGACATACCAAACTTAAAGTGTCCAGTCTGCCTTTATATTTACCTATAGCTGGAAGGAGAATAGTTGTATGAATGCCATTTCCAAGGATATTAGCACCAAGTAAAATGCAAACAGCCTTATCCAGGATTTAAACATTGGTCACCGTGCCCATTTCCTACGAAGATGATCCCTACATTATCACAGCGCCTTATATATATATATATATATATATATATATATATATATATATATATATATATATATATATATACACTATCACTAATACTGAATTTATTTATAAATATAGCAAACTACATTATACACAAGAATGTTGAGAGCAATATTGAACAAGTCCTGGCGACAACACCCCACGAGACACCAACTATACGGCCACTTGCCTCCCATCACGAAAACTATACAAGTTAGACGAACCAGACACGCAGGACACTGCTGGAGAAGCAAGGACGAGCTCGTAAGTGATGTACTCCTATGGACCCCCACATATGGCCGAGCAAAAGCGGGACGACCAGCTCGAACCTACATATAGCAGCTATGTGAAGACACAGGATGTAACTCTGAAGACCTGCCGGAGGCGATGAATGATAGGGAGAAGTGGCGAGAGATGGTCAGGGATATCCGTGCTGGCGGCACGACATAATGATGATGAGGATGACATTATATACATATATATATATACTGTGTATGTGCATGTGAAGATATCAACTGAAGAACCAACCTTTTTTCCATATATCTTTCCCTGGATATGGCGACTAATAGACCTTTCTCCGCAGGGCTAGTCCATGACATGTTAGCAAAAAGTTTGAATTCAGAGCGGTCTTTCTTTTAAACCTCCCTACCAAAGCTAGACACCCTAATCTTTTCTACTATTCAACCCACAGTCGAATATAAGAAGGGATGAATTCATACCTTTTTACCACACATCATATTGTCTTTATAATATGATGTATGGTAAAAAAAATCCCTTTTATTTTTAATTGACTTTTTGTCTTTGTCTAGAGCCAGGTAATCACTATTATTATTATTATGCCAACTTTTTGAATTAATTCCGTTTTTTCTTTCTTTCTTCTTACCATCTAAGGTTTTTGTCGTTGACACCAATGTCTTTGTTGGTTGAAGCACATTGATGTAATTCTTTGTAATGATTAGTAGTGACTTTTTGCAAGTGAAGAAAAAAAAGACTAACAACCCCTTCCAACATCACTCTTAGCCTATCTCACTGTCTTTCAGTTTTCTCCCTCCCGAAAAAAAAATCGATACAACTTATTTTGGATCAAATCAAAGATACAGCAGAGAAATAAATTGGCAGGAGAATTGAAAGAAATTGGGCCCCGACCCTTCCTTTTCTCTTCTGACATATCTTGAAAGAAAGAAAGAAAGAAAGAAAGAAAGAAAGAAAAAACGAAATAATGCCCGCACACACGGACACAAAAGTGCGCATAACTGATACAAAAGGGCAGTTAAAGAAAAACATAGTCACTCGAATATGAAAAGAAGAGTGACACAAGCTTGAAATTGTGTAGGTGTTTGCGTGTCTATATCTATGTATACGTCTGATCATAAGAGATTATATACAAATACTTTATATATATATATATATATATATATATATATATATATATATAGTAAGACAGAAATAACAGGGAAGTCAATAAAATTAACATTACAAGTTTCAATGTCTTATAATAAATGTTGACTTCCCATTGTTTGAGACTGTCCCATTATTTCTCAACGCCCCTCCATATATATATATATATATATATATATATATATATATATATATATAATTTGGATAATTATATTAGGCAATGTGGTTTAGAAATATAACGGAAAAATTAAAACTAGAATTATTTAATAAATTACTAATTTCAACAACTCCTTTGTTTAACCCCCGCAAATATATATATACAGAGAGAGAGAGGGGGGGGGAGATATGAAAAGACTGAGATTAGATTGATAGACAAACAGAGAGCAGGGAAGATAAGAGACTGCTTTGACAATAGTGACATTGTCCATATTTTCTTATTTCAGATATTTCATAGACTAAAAATAAAATGTAATTAATATAAAAATGCTCTTTTGCGTTTGTGTCCAGAGGTGCATAATAAATATGTAATCTATTGTACATATATGGGCTCTTTTCCTTTTCGTAGATAGAGAGATAGATAGCTAGAACTGTTTATAATCTATTGGGCATACATAAGCTCTTTCCTTTCCCAAAGATAGATAGAACTCTCTGTAATCTATTGAGTATGAGTTGGTAAATTTCCTTCCAATAGGATTGATAGATGTACCTTATTGCAGGAAAAAATCTATATAGATATACAGAACTATCTATCTACTTACCTATTTGTCTTATAGGAAGAAAAATCACGAACATATGCACGATAGATTGCATAGATACTATACATCAGTAATTACAATGACAAAAGAGCACCTATCTATCTCTTTTCATATCTGTCAATCTATTGTTTGGATTTCATTTCTTTCTGGTGAATATGATGTTTGACAGGTTTAAACCTTAGAATATAGGCAAGTCTTGCACATTTTATGTCTTCTTACAATATTGTGTTTAAGCGTAGTCTATGACAATCTTGTATAATATTAAACAGATTCCTGAATATAAAATAACAGGATGAATCAGTATCAATTAGACTAAAAGTTTCTTCTTTCTCCGATCAAATAGAATAAGTTTGTATTATTACGATGACATGAGTATATATATTTAAACAAAGTGCACACACACACACACACACACACACGCATATATATATATATATATATATATATATATATATATATATATATATATATATATATATATATATATAACATAACGAAGATCAGTTACTTAAATCTAAGAGTTATTTTCTGAAAATGCACCTTATGCCCTAATACTGAAATAGGACGAATAAAAAAATCTAAAATGCTGTTTAAGAAAGTTTGCAAATGAAATCAAATGCAGTTATTAGACTTTTCATGTACTGTGAACATAACAATCTTAAGACACAAAAAATGCATCAGCTTATTGTGTGAATACTACATAAAACTTTTGATAAGGGCATTTGATTCCATTTCCAGACTTTTTAAACATTAACATTTTAGTATATATATATATATAACTTTGTCACACCGAATTTCATGTATTGTTAGGAAGGGGCGTAAAGTAGCTTGACAACGCAATTTAAGAGGAAAATTGATCACGTGACGTTATGCGTGCACACGTGACCGAAAAACAAATTTTAATTTTTACGTTCCAATTCACTAATATATAATTTATAAATACAAAATTTCCGTGTAATATCGATGATACAACACCTTGAGCTTAATCGGGTAGAAAATGATACAAAATGAATTTATTCAGGTGTCTGCACTTACATATGAATTCCCTTTTCTTGTTCAGTAATTCATTGGGTTTCGCGTATTCTAATGTACAGAGTTTTTCTTCAAGACACACAATCTGCAATTGTTTTTACTATCTTTATATGAAGACAGTTTTTTTCATTACCCCATTTAATTTAAGAGAATTTGCTAGTTTCGTTTTTTTACTTCCCATTTATAGCCCAGTTTCCGTTTCTTTGCTTAATGGTATATTAGCCTTCTTGGGTTATTTAATGCTAAAGCTATTCTTGTAAAAGAACAGTATTAGACCGAAAGTGAACTTAGTTGTACGACTGGAATTCGATCTCGCTTACTACGACGTTGCAATTCAGCATGTTCGCCACTACGCCACGGGAACTACCCCATAGCTCGATAATGTAGTACCGTTAGAATATTTTCTATTAATGAAACGGGAATTATGATTTTACATAGTTTTTTTTCCAATCTGATTTTGTCAATCCGATGTAGATTTTTTTTTATCATCATTGGTATCATCCTTCCTGGCGTTATCCTTGTATATAACATTGTCTATAAGACAATTACAGTTCAAAAGACTTCTAAATCATTACAGTTGCATCCGATGTTCTGACTGTTATCTTGTTCATTCAAAATTTTCAAATTGTCTTTGCTGATGATTTTATGTATACTATTCATGCAACGATAACTTATTTTTATATTGTTTTTGTTAAACAATTTGTTAAGTGTTGCAGATTTTTCAAAGTGCTTCTTTATCTAATAGAAACATTTTTTCCCCAGGCTCGTCTTGACGTTTTGGCTGTAGGGTGGGTCAAACCATTCTTTTTTTCTGTTTCTTGTGCGTTTACAGCTAGTTTGGTTGTTATCAATATAAACCAATTTGGTAAAAATCCTGCTATTTTTTTTAGGGCTGCTTCATATTCCATTTTAGCCTTGTCGAAGATATTAGTACTTCTGGTATTAGTAGTTAATCTGTGGGCAACAAGACTTGAATATTTGTTTTGTGGCCGTAAGTGAGTGGTCCGATTTTGTATTTATATATACCATGTTTTGGTTAAGTTTTCAATATGGTGGCAATGTGCCATTATTCAGATAAATGTAACATTCAGAAAGTTGACTTGTTTTAAATTCAACGTTACTTCCCACTTCCAATTGACTTGTCTGCCTGTGTAATTTAAAAAAAAATAGCGACTTGTCATCACGGCACAAATCGGTTCATTTTTTTAATATATTCTAAAGCCATTTTTCAGAAAAAAATATATTAACAATTTCAGAAATCTCAGCTCCACAAATCTTTTTTTCCTCTTTAGTACAGTGGTTAAGCTACTTTACTCCTCTTCCAATCAAATGATTGTGAGAATACGTGAAACTTTGAGTAAAGGAGTGAGTTGCACGGGACAATCATTTCTTATCTTCGGTTTTAAACCTGCTACAATAGCAGAGAGTACACATTATTCCATTTCCTTATTTGTTTATATATATATATTATATACAATTAAAGTATTAAGTAAAGTTGGCGACCGTATTCGAAAGCGACCCGAAGGCTCCCTTTTAATATCTACGACACCTCGGTGTAGAGGAGGATGCTACTCTTTTCCTGGGATTGCCCCACTTTACCCTTAATAGCACCTTATAATGCTGAGGGTTAAGCAAGGAGGTATCAAGAACCATTTTTTAAATCTTTGGTAAGATTCGACGTGGGATTGCACCCTGGTCTCCAGACGAACACTCTACCCCATGGGCCGGTGTATATATATATATATATACCAAACCCTCCGCACAAGCAGGAGGTAACACAAGGTCAAGTTTTTAGGTGGAGTTTAACGGGTTTGAATTCAGAATTTTCCTTCTCTTAGAATTGTTGTTATATGATGGTTAAAGAGCCTATTCTCCTCTATTATTTGCCTCTGGCTAGAATGATAATAGTAGGATGCATACATTTCCCAAGGGTACTTGCGCTATGGGAAATGCAAATCTCGAGTCACTATGTCCATTTCCTATGATGATAACCGTTACACCACGTGTATATATATATATGTGTGTGTGTGTGTGTGTGTCAATAGCAACTTTACCTCGGGTTGAGTACAATTTTCCCAATAGAATTTATATATATATATACAGTTTAGGACACCATATTCAGAAGAAAAATTTAAGCATCAAATTACAATCTAATCTACTGGAAATTGCAACGTATAAGTCGACCATTTAGTCTTGAAAAAATCCTTTCAAAACAAAGTGTCGACATTTATGGCAGAGCAAAAATACAAACCTTTTGTTATATAATGACTGTTGACATGGATTTTGGGTTCGTTCCTGATGACCCCGTGTGCTTTTACAAGCTGTCACGTCGTGATTAGTAAACAAGGGGATGACAGTGCGTCGGGGTAGGCCAGTCAAGCAGGTGTGTAACCGGAAGGAGACCACGTGATATGAAAATCACGTGGTCAGGTTTAGACAGTTAGGCTAGTGAGAATCGAGAGTCGAGCCAGGGTTACGCAGCCGATCAGAGGCGTCTCTTATGTCTCTGACGTCTCTGACGATACGGCTTGCAAGGGGGTGCAAGCGTTGGCACACCCCTGGCTCCAGGAAGAAGATATGGGGCAAGAAAAAGTCCCCTATCTGAGTATATGTCTCTCCATCTATCTCTGAAACTTACTACAAACTGTGTGCCCCTTTCGAGAATAAAATGAGAGAGAGATATTTTTATAAAGAAGTGTGTTTCGTTCGTTCATTGAAGTTCGTTCATTATCTTTGATTATGTTCTTGGTTGGGTCTATGTGAAGTATACAATACTTTATCACTAGTTGACCATTCACTTGCAAAGACTTGGATTTTAGCCCTGTTATGTAATTCGACCCGTAGTTTTGTAGAGATTTTTCAAGGCTTAAAAAGTCGACTTATACGTCGTAATTTACGGTAACTACACTTGAAGAAGTGCACCGGGATTATTCAATAACAGGCAATCATATAAACACCAACTAAGTAGAGCATACATAATAAATTCTATGAAAGGACTTTTTTCAGTCACCTCTCGTCAAAGAACTCTGTGACAAAAGCAATTAGTGCTTTTTTTTTCGCTTCGTTGTCTGCATTCCCCTAAAAAAAGGGCGCCTCAGAAACCAGGCAATAAAGCTAATCCATCTGAAGAGAGTTAGGGCCTGGGTGGGGGGGACGGTCTCCTGAGGCTCGAGGAGTATATCAGTATCGGCCGCGTGATGTGAATGCAGGGCTTCCATGGCACCCACTTTAGGCAGCTTCAACTGAGTAATCGCCTCTAGAGACAAGACACACCCAACCTCAAATACGCCGTCGAGCCACAACCGGCCGAAGTGTGCAGTCCCGGGTATCGACGGTATTTGTTATGGGCCTCATGTAACCGTGAGTATGGTACAAGGCCAGGTGCAGGGCCGTTGCCCAAAGACACCCGACGGCTCCAAAAATGCCTTGGGCCCAGTCGGCATTCTCGTAAAAAGTGGTGCCTCAGGTGCCAGGCGATAAACCTAACCTCTCCGATGAGAGTTAGAGCCTGAGGGGACGGCCCCCTGAGACTCGAGTAGTATGTCAGTGTCGGCTGCGTGACGTAAATGTTGGGCTTCCTCGGCACCCACGCCAGGCAGCCTTAACCGAGCAACCACCACCAGACAAAAAATACACCCGACCAGATGCGCACGTAGCCTACCTGCGCAGCGACGTGTTTTATTCCTTTTGTTACACCCCATCATCCAGACAACATCTGGTTAATGTTAACTTTTTCTTTAACTGAAACGTATGCTCGTGATGATTTTATTTGTTTATTCATTTTACTGGTGAGTGGGTTTGAAATGTATTAGTAAATCCGAAGAGATTCTGTATATAACAAAGCTCCCCAAATCTCGTTCTGATTTACAATGTGCATGTATGAATAAGTGTATGTGTGGAGGGATCTAATGCATAAACGTGCGGGAATTTTTCCTCGTGTTAACCTTATCGGCATTGGTTTTCTTTCCTTTAGTGTTTATAGTGGGGTTATTTTGTTGGGGCTGGAAGTTGGTGTTGATAGTGGTGAAAGGCGGTGAATATGTGTGCAGTGAATCCAGGCCGTATAGCCATTTTCGTTTTGCACCTGACTCATTGTGTCTTTTGTTTTTATGGCTGTCGTGTTGATTTTGGTTGCGGGACAGACCGTTAGACAATATACGAATAGATCTGATGAAGGTACCTTTGTTGCCGTTTTTGGTATTGATAATGTCGGCTTAGCGAATAAGTGGCCTCTAATTCGTCGCGATTTGGATAGTTTGGTAGCGACAGGCCCATACTTCGTTTCCGCCAGTTCAGTTCTTGATCCAGTGTATGGATGTTGGGTTTTGATCTCATGATTGGCTGGTTATGGCTGATGGTGGTTCGGGCTCCATATGTAGGGTTGTAAGTTGATATTGAAGCTGATATTATCGAGGTTGTGTGTACCGTGTGCCCTAGGGCGAGCATGCGTCTGAATTCGACAGTTGCATTCCGTTTGTTTATCGAATAGGAGTCGAGTGTGTTATGCCCGAGGATATTTTGACCAATCAGATTCAGTGTAGCTTAGGCTGTCACCAACACGTTGATTTCTTTAAAAACGGATTGCCGATGGTGATGTCGCAGTGTAGTTCACCAACAGCGGTGATGCTGCCATTGATCTTTTTTACGTGGACGTCGGAATGGGTCTTGTGTTTTCTGGCTTTTAGGGGGCACAATGCAGGCGGAGCATCCAGAGTTCAGCATTGTTGTGCTGGAAAAATGTGGTGCCTTTGACAGTAAAGGTAGAATTAACAAGCGGTGACTGCCGTGTGGAAGGTCTCTGGAGGTTGTTTTATTCATTTTGTTATACCCCATCGTCCTGACAATATCCGATTAATGATACCTTTTTTTCAACTGAAACATATGCTCGTAGTGTTTTTATTTGTTCATTCATTTTGCTGGTGAGTGGGTTTGAATTGAATTTGTAAATCAGAAGAGATTTCTGTATATAACATAGTAAAGTTAGCGATAGCAGTCGAGGGTAACCCGAAGGCTCCCTTTTCAATAGCTACAACACCGAGGTGTAGGGAAGGGCGATACTCCTTTCCCTAAATTGCTCCACTTTACCGTTGATCCATACCTTATAATGCTTAGTTCTAAGTAAGGTGGAATCAAGTACCATTTTTTTAGTATTTGGTATGACTTGACCTGGGATTGAACCCCGGTCTTCCAGACCATTAGCGAACACTCTACTCATTAGGCCAATGGCCCAGCTGCTGTTTGCTTTTGTCATGGAGTTCTCTGACGAGACGTAACCGAAAAAAGGTCTTTTTTAGAACCTGTGATATATGTTTTAATTAAAGCTATTCTAATATTCCCTTAGTAGAATTTTTCAAAATAAAGTGGCCAATCTAAGGTCTGAGGATTTGGCAACTTACCGAACCCATTTTTAACCTATTGTCTTACATTTAACTTAAATAGAAGATAGTTAGTGCAAATGATTTCTAATGGTCGATATCATTATTCTGAATATATTGGCTATCTTACATGGCCAATCGTTTATTTAGAGTTATTTAAGAAACGAAAATACACTAAAGCAGTAATAACTACAATCATTTAGTGTGGTGAGGATTATTAGAAATTACAAAATTTCTTTATTCTTTAATTTCAATTGCATTTCTATCATAAAATCATATGAAAAGCTTTTCTATTGTAAACTCAGCAATGCCTTACATGGACAAAGCACAGTTACATTAAAAGTAAAAATTCATAATTTTTGCAAAGAAATAAACAATTTAAATATGAATTCCAAGCGCCTTGGTCTTATAGCAAATTCCTCTAATATCTTTGTCGTATATATTTTTTTCTTTTTTTGTTCTAAATAAATTAGTAGCTTTTTCATAAATGAAATGCGAGTCAGTGAAGATAAAAAGTTCTTGAGTCCCTGTACATCTTAATGATGTCGAAAATTGAGCAATTTCTTACGCGTGAGACCCACGTTGGAAACTACTGTTATATATCTCTTTGCTAAAACCTATTTCCAAATCGGAAACTCTCATTCATAAAATCACATTTTTTAAATAAATAATCTATTTAAGAAATTAAAAATTAAACGCTCCATTTAATATATATATATATATATATGTGTGTGTGTGTGTGTGTGTGTGTGTGTGTGTGTACAGAGTCCGCCATGAAAAGGACTACACACTTCAGGAAAGGAAAAATCTGTATAAAACAAATACTTAGTATGAAAATATTTACACAAATTTTTCCTTTTCCGAAGTGTGTGTACAATTTTTTGATGGGCTATATATATGTAGGATACTAATGTTAATGAATAAAAAGACAATATCAACAATAGTGCAACAAAAATAAAGAAATTTCTTTCTTTGTTAGGAGCTGAAATGCAGTAGGGTATACAGCGATTTATGTATCAATCACGACCGTAGAGACCTGTTCTGAGTCCTGCGTGGATAGGATCTTTATCCAACTTGAAGTAGTAACATGACACCGTTGTTTGAAGATCCAACGAGCACGGCAGCGCTGAGAAACATTTAGTACGTATCACTCCGGGTTGGCGTGAGTAACTGATCTGAATTGTCTGGAATATTGTGTTTTTATAACATTAAGGTGGATCCCGCACACACGCGTTGACTTTCGAAGATTCTTTGGGCGCGTATTTTAGAGACCTCCTATTGGTCCTAAAAAACATTTTTAATTGTTTTTTTTTAAAACATCTGCGTGGGCGTTAGTTGCGCCAAAATTTGATCCGTTTTTTTTTTCCAGAAAATTCTTTTGACAAGGAAATTACATCATTTTCTATATATATGTGTATATATTTCAAATTAAATAACGAAGACACTTTTCGGAAAATTTTAGCTATTTTAGTTTCTGTATTTTCTGCTCCTGTAAAACCATTGCAGTTTATGGTAATTCGAATGTAAAAAACATTTCTATTTTTGAGAGGAAAACAAAATTTAATGACTGAACCTAAATTATAGTTTTCTGATTGATGTTATTGTTTTCTATACATACAGAGATTTTAGTTTCGGAAATATCAATCAGAATTCATTTAAGACCTTAAATCGAACTAATTTAGATGGCAGTATTGCTTACGCCTAGTTAGCGCTGCAATATATTTTGATTGGAAACAAGGATACAAACACGATTAAAATAAGATGATATTTATTATAATTAGGAATCCAAAGGAAATAGGTTCATCTGGGAAGAGTTGTGTGCGCAAGGAAAAGAGTTCTTCTGACAGTGTTTCTGTGGGCAAGTGTAATGTATAGGGAATAATGTTCACGGGATAAAGTTCTCGGAAATAGGCAGTTCTTGGATGTAATGTGAAGAAGTGTGTGAGGGAAGTGAATTATTTACTTTTCGAGTTGCGATCGAGGTGTGTTTGGCAGAGCGTGAGTGAGCTCGGCCAACGTCCGTGGTCTGACAAGTGTCAAGAGGAAAAGAGTGGAAATGATTCACGCTCTAGGGCTTTTATACTGACCGCGTTGCCAGTAGGCACTGGAACTATAGTGCTTCTCGACGGGCGCGTATGTGTGTGCACACATATTGTGTGTATCTGTTAAGGATAGGTAACGCTACAACCGACCGATTTCAATAAAAAAAAAAAAAAAAAAAACAAACAAAAATAACGCAACTGTAACCGAAATCAATGTCTCGAAACATAAGTTAAAATATAGCGTTATCCTGCGTTACCTAAAAAGATGAATGAACGAAAGTCACAACTTTGTCTTCTGGATATAAAATCATTAGAAAAAATATAAGTAAAATAATATTCTAATTTATGTAATTCAATAAGCAATACACTTATAATAATAAATAAAGTTTTGAATTATTTAATACGCATTATCTTTTTAAATGTTTGTAATATTTACTAACATAGGAATTTTTTAACAATACATTTCGTTTGTGCCATCTACACAACTAAGAAATAATAAATAGTACTTGTTAGTTTAAGTTATCATTTAGCTTTGTTGAAAACATTTCAAGAAAATTATTTATTCATTAATAAAATAGAAGTAATATCTAATTCATTCAATTTATAGCCAAACTATTTTTAAAAAAGGAAACAGATAATATTTTAATGAATTAAATGTTATTAAAATCATAACTTATTACGTTATACAAGAAATGTATTTTTTTTTTTACATAAGAGGTAATGATACTAAAAATATTACTCAATTCTTATTCACAAAAGTTGTCACTGATTGATTAAATAGAAAAGAATGAAAATAGTAAACAGCTGTTTATTTTTACAGCAGTTTAGTAAACAATATTTACTGTTCAGTCATCGTGTTACAATTTGTTTCAATGGGTCGGGTTAAATTCAAGCATCGTGAGTTGGCCTCATAAAAATTTGTTCTTATAACATTATACATCTATTTAAATCAAGGTTTTAAATTGTGAAATTTTAACAGAGTTATATACCTTCAAAAATGGTCAATTAAAATTCTTACAAATTTCATAGATTATTCTTAATAGTTTGGGCAGAAATTTGTTAACCCGACTTAGAACGACACTCTAAAGCTAATTAATTATTTTCACTGGGCTAAACTAAATTTGCCCGAGCTAACATCAACAACTTTTCAACGTATAACACTGTTATAATCATTAATCAATATTTTAACTTATAACGTAGAAACAAAACTGTATTCCTTGAAGAATTAATACCCCTTTTGGATGCTTTTATTCTTAATAGTTACGACCAAAAATATTCAGCTAAGCCTGAATCATCTGAATGCTGGAGTCACTACTGATTTGCCACTTCTTTGCAGGAGCCAATCTCCTTGATTCGGTCAGGCCAAGAATATCTGTAAGCCCTATAACTTAGGTGACAAAAAATTAGCTGTCTTTTCCGGTTACATTACCCCCGTTCAACCCTTATATGACATATCAAACATGCTCTAGACCTACATGTTTTGTCACAATATTGACACGAGTTATCAATAGGTTGCTGCAGAAGCACTTTTGTAAAATGAGACATTGATTGTTTGCTGTCATGAGATCTCATATGATTAGCAAGTCTGTCAGGCAAACCCAACTAGAGATATTACAAACATGTTCTGACTGTCTGGGACCGAGATCAAGTCCAACTTCTGGAGTGTTTGATCCTCTGTACTTCAAATACTTTACACCATACGTTGGTCACTTTCTTCCAAGTTGATTGATTTACCATCACCAAATTGTAATGTGCAGAGTCCATATTAACAACACCGGCACTTTTATCAGAAGATATGTGTTCAGTATTCGTAAATGCTTAGGTATTATTTTTAAATACTTACTTGCATGTCAGTCCTGAAATTCTTTAAAGGATAAGACTTAGTAACCACTGTGAAACGTGAGACAGATATGTTGGTTTGGCGGTCATCTGAGACTGCTGGACTGCTACTGATTACTACAATAGATTTGGTCACTAAATGCTCATTAGCTTTTGGCAGCAAAATAGAAAAAAAGTTATATTCAGAAACTATGATTCACGTGATTGTTTTTTCTGTTTTAAAATTTGATGACACATGTTGGTTAGTGACGGTTACAAATCTTTTCGCATGGTCACTTGAGTAAAAAAATGAGGCTTAAGGTTAATTCCAGTTTTCTACGGTGTTTTTTTTTTTTTCAGAACGCGTGAAGCATGTAATACACTTTTATAATTAAAACTATATTACTTAAAACCATTACAATAGGTCGAAGATAAATTTGTTCATATGTATTTTTGTCATCTAATAATTTCATTATGTTAAGGTTTTAAGTAATATTGTTTTAACCACAAAAATGTCCAATCAGTAGAAAAGCTCATTTCATAAATTCTAAAAGTAGACCTAAGTCATACTAACCGACTCCAGATCCTGATTAAAAAATCCCACTACTTAGGGATGGGAATTAATAAATAGAATTCGAGGAAATAAAATTTAACTTCAGCAACTATTTAGAATAAAAGGGATGTATATAAAAGGCTCGATAGCTTGAAGAGAATCAGAAGAAAGAGAGAGAAGAGAAAACAGTCAAAAGAAAAAGAACTTATCCGACAAATAAACTCCAAGGTATTCAAAAGCATAAGAAACCAACTCCACCAAAAGAAAGAAAGACAAAATATTCGAGTTAGTAATTTCCTTTTGTTCACTTACAAGCACAGTAAAAAAAAAAAAATTAGAGAAGGATTTGTTCACTGAAGGCAGAGTGGCGATTTGCTATTCTAATTATTGAGTAGCGGATGGTAAAGTTTTTGGAGGTTCACTCACTTGGAGTATGACAGAAAGGGACAGGGCTGTTTTTATTGGCATCGGATTGGTTGAAAAGTTGTGGGCTTACTGTGGCTATTGTAGTGGGGGAAAGAGTCAAGGGTTGTTTTTTTTTTTTTTTTTTTTTTTGGAAGTAGGAAGAAGGAGGAAAAATTTCGGTCTCTTTTCTCGATAACATATCGTAGAGTGACTGAAGATAGCTTGTGGCTGAAGTTTATTTTAAATGGCCTAACAGAGAGACGTAGTTTCTAATAGGTGAAGGCTAGAAAATTTTTGAGCAGAAGTTCACTTTTATGATCAAGCTGAGAGACAGTTCAGTCCCGTTGACGTGCTGGCTAGAAGTTGCCCAATTGTTTATTAGCTAACTCACGGAAAAACAAACCGGAATAGTTCAGATCTAAAGGACCTGTAGATTCCGAACAGAAAGAAAGAAGAAAAGAAAGAAAAGAATAAAGAAACGAAATCTCCGACTAAACTACAATCTTTCCCACAGACAATAAGAAAGAAAAAGAAAGAAAAAAAAAGAAGAAAAGAGTAAAGAAACGAAAAAGAGAAGAAGAAGATGTCTTCGACTAAGCTACAAACTTTCCCCACAGACAACATGAACTAGGAAATTTTTAGCTTTCTTCTAGTAGGAAAGAAAAAAAGGACAACCGGTTTCAGTCACTTAAAGGGAAGTAAGATAAATGTAAATTTCGATAATGTTTTTAATGTTATCTTTGTTTTATGTTTTGTTAAAGAATAATTTTCTGCATAAGGACTTTTATGCAGTCCTGGCTGTAGTCTGTTTTTATCCGCTTTATAGAATAAAGTATTTGTAACTTGTGTAATAAGTGACTCGTTTGTTTTTTAGCTCCGACATATTTATTTTTAGCATTGGGACCTTTTCGTCCAGTCTTTTTTCTTTTTTTTTTTTTTTGTTAATTTGTTTTAAAATCGGTTTTCGGTAACCACCTCAAAAATTTCGACAGCACCTATACCCTCAAAGAACGTGTAGAGAAGAGAAAAATTTCGTATTTTGGTTTGGCGCACAATTTAATTCGACACTTAATTTCACCCAATCAGGATGACTTATCCTATTCACCCCGGACCTTTCATTTCCAGTCAACAAATCGGGTAAGCTGCCAAACCCAGTCTCTTTGGCTGGAGAACGCCGACCGGTGCAGACGTCCCATTGGCCGTTCTTCAATAGCGATGCTTTTTAGTTGGACAACGCCGCCCAGTGCAGACATGTCACTGCGGCTTCAATATACCAGCAGCAGCAACATGGACACACGAGGGAATCCATCTAATTTGTGGATTCCTTACGAGGAATCCCAGTTGAATATAAATTAGATGCATTCAACATGCCTCGCACAGGCACAACTTTATGTCACCCCAAAATTGGCTATGTCGATCTGAGCGTAATCCCGCTCTCGACACACTAACTTCACCTCTGGGCCACTTTAATGGAGACCAACGCACGCTTCTCCACCAGACGGACAAAAACCATGGTGACTCCAAAATACAATCCCTCACACGTCCGACGACACACGCTGCCTTCTCAACCTTCTCCTTACTCACAATCTACTCAACACGAGTCTTGCAGCACCAAAAGCAAACCAAATATTCCATGCTGCAAATAAAAAAAAATTTCTTTGTTGTGTTGTTAAAGAGAAGTTTCGTTATTCATTTGTGTTGCCTAAAAAATATAGTGTTAGAGAAATTAACAATTTCCCGAAACGCTATAAACGGTTACAGAAAGTTGCTTTCGAAACAAAAATAATTGTAAATTAAGGCCTCTCTCTCTCTCATAACACACATAACAAAAATAAAAGTCACTTATTTGTGCCCATTATTTCTCTGTTCCTGTTATTTCTTGTTTGTTGAAATTCTTTTATCCATTTCGTTTACGAGGGTAAGTTAATACTACCCATCTTACACATATAACACCATAACTAAGAATATATACGTTTTTAATACGTCCCATAAAATTAATAAAAGAAGGCAAATTCTGGTCTTCATTAAATGATTATCACCCTAAAATCCCTAAAATTTATGGATTTCCTAAAACTCATAAACCTGAATTTTTTTACGACTAATTATTTCTAGGATTGGAACTGTTCCCATAAATCTTTATCCAAAATATCTCCTCTCTTAGGTACGATTAGCGATTCGCACATCAAGAACTCCGGTGTTTACTGAATAGAATAAATAATATAAACATGGAAAACAAATATCTAGCCAGTCTTGACATAAAATCATTATATCCCATTATTCCTGTTAACAAATGTTTTAAACGTCGAGGAATTCGCCTGCAGAAAATAAATATTACATTACCTTTACTTGTTAAAAAATAAGAAGAATTTGCACATTATGTACGAAACAATGCTTTTTTTCTCAATATAACGGTATTTTTATAAACAATTTTTTTTTTTACCGATGGATTCGCCTCTTTGTGGAGTCCTTGTATACCTTTTCCTTGAATATCTTGAATCTGGCCCCTTTAAATTTATAATACCCAAAGATTCTGTTTTCATTATTCAGATGATAAATTATATATCCACGAAATAATGACTTAACAAAAATTACGGACAGACTAAACAAATTTGAACCTACCTTAGATTTTACTCATGAACTAAAAACTAACAACAACTTACCTTTCTTGGAAATTTTGGAAATGAATATTAACAACATAGAATTCAAAATTCATCATCAATCCACTAATAAAAATGACCATATGCATTTTTACTCACATCATAACACAAAAACAAAAAGTGGAATAATTTTAGGATTTGCGCGGCTAAACTTTTAAAAGATGAATTTGATTTCATACAACTTCAAAATACTTTATAAAGCATGCTAAAATAAAAGCTCTCAAAATTTGTAAACGATTTGGTAGGGGTTACGGCCCCTACCATATCCGGGGGATTTGGTCAATAAAGGAATGTACCAGGCATAGCAGCAGATGTTCGTTCTCGCTCTGTCTTTAATCACCATCCATCCTATCGATTCATCTTGGTAATAGTCCATACCTAGCAAGTATCCATTACCTCAGATATAAAGACTTTACAGTGGCGACGAAGAAAGAGTCGTTTACTCACCAATAACAACAAAAAAAAAAAAAAGAGAAAAGAACAAACCTGCCCACGTGCCGAAAAAAAACCAACTAACATGGCCGCTTTACCACATTACCCAGAATTTAACCATGAATCAAAAAACAAAGCCGCAAAATGGACAAAATATGTCAGCAGACTGAGAAATTACTTCACTGCATACAACATAGAAGACGATGAACGAAAAAAAGCTATGCTTTTAACTTTTGTTGGCAAAGAAGTAAATGATATTATTGACGAACTACCGTCTGAACAAACCACACCAGAAAAAAACGAAACACACTTCGATAAGCTCGTCCTGGCTGTGCAAAACCACTTCAACCCAGAAAACAACACTGAGTATAACAGATTTATATTCCGAAAAAAAACAAAAAAACACCCCAAACATAGAGGACTTTCATCGGGAATTAAAAGAGGCAGCAGCTATGTGCCGTTTCACAGACAGAAACGCAGAAATAAAATCCCAGCTAATAACGGGCTGTTTATCAGAAAAAGTTCGCCAAAAGGGACTGATGAACCCAAACATGCTCCTAGGTGATCTAATAAGCTATGCCAAAATGACAGAAACCATATCCGAACAAATGGAACAGATGCGCTTAGAAGACGCCAACTCTACTACAAAACCTACCACATCCGTTAATGCAGTAGCCAACAAAGTCACGCATGAACAACAATGGCCACGCAAACGCCCCCAGCAAAACCGGTGCAGAAATTGCAATGGGAAATACCCACATGAACGGGGACCGACATCCTGCCCTGCATTCCAGAACCAGTGTGCCTATTGCCGGAGATGGGGACACTTCGCCTCTGTTTCAGAAAACTAAATGACGAGGACAGACGGCGAAGAACAAATCGCCCCCCACACCCACAAGCTCAAACCAGTCAATGACCGGTAAACTACATTGAGGACCATCAACGAGACTCAAACAGCGGCAGTGACACGGAATATGTATTCCATACAGGTAAAGTGAAAAACCTTCCTTACTTTGACTTATCTTTTGGTGATGGCCATCAAATGTTCAATGTGTTAGCTGACTCTGGCACCACCATAAACATTTTGTCTGAGGCAGATTACAAATCCCTAAGACCAACGCCCCTCCTCCGACCCACAAAAATCGTAATATCTGGATTCGGTGTCAAGGAAGCCACCTCACTCCTAAGTCAATTCAGCACACTTCTAAAGTTTAGAGGCATCTCCTGCCAAGCGGACATACATGTTATAAAGAACCCAGAAAAACCCATTATTGGCTGGGAAACATGTAAAAGGCTCAAACTACTGTCAGCAAACACTCATTCAGTCAACCACATCAGTAACTCTGATGCACAGACCCCACTCCCCACTCTTAAACTTCTAGAGGACGACGCAGACCTATTCAATGGTCTGGGTAAACTCAAAGAAAAAAAGTTCACCTACACAGAGATGAAAACATACCACCCATCGCTCAGAGATACCGCAGGGTCCCCTTTCACGTAAGGAAGGATATAGAAGAGTTAATAGCCAAAGATGAGAAACTGGGAGTGATTGAAAAGGCAGACGGACCAACCCCATGGGTATCTCCTATTGTTGTAGTACCCAAAAAGGGTCAAAATAAAATCAGGATTTGCATCGACATGAGGGCGGCAAACAAAGCTATCAAAAGGAAACGACACCCAACCCCCACACTCAATGAACTGAAAACTATTCTATCAGGAGCTAATGTTTTCAGCAAATTGGATCTTAACCAAGGCTACAACCAATTGGAACTAGCTGAAGAATCCCGATATATAACCACCTTTGCAACACACCTGGGCCTGTACAGATATAAAAGACTCTTTTTTGGTGTCAATTCCGCAAGTGAGATATTCCAGGAAGAAATTAGTCAAGCACTTACAGGGATCAAGGGAGCCATCAACATCAGTGACGACATCCTTTGCTTCGGATCAGACCAGCAGGACCACGACCAAAACCTCCACGCGATATTCAGACGACTTCGCGAAAAAGGGCTCACCCTAAATGGCAGCAAATGTGAGTACAACAAGAGGTCACTGGAGTTCCTTGGACACACCTTCGGTAATGAAGGCATCAGCCCAAGCGACCTCAAAATAAAAGCTATCCTTGGATTACCCGACCCTAAAAACGCATCAGAAGTCAGAAGCTTGTTGGGGATGACTAACTTCTGCGGGGCAGAATTCATTCCAAACTATGCAACCCTCACCCATGAACTACGTCAACTAACAAAAAAAAAAAAAAACACACAGTGGTCCTGGACTGAACGCCACACTGAATGTCTAAAAAACATTAAGGAGGCACTGAGCAGAGCATGCTGACTTGCCTACTTTGACCCGAACAAACACACTGAAATACATACGGATGCCAGTCCGGTAGGCATTTCTGCCGTGCTGTCACAAAATGGACGGATAGTACAATTTGCAAGTCGTGCTCTATCCGCAGTTGAACAGAGATACTCCCAAACAGAACGTGAAGCACTCGCCATCACATGGGCATGTGAACACTTTCACATATATATCTTTGGAGCTCCATTCACTGTCTTTACAGACCAAAAACCCCTAACATCCATTTTTAACAACACCCGCTCCCAACTATCAGCACGCATTGAACGCTGGGTTTTGAGAACGCAACCATACGACATGACCGTGATATACAGACCAGGCCATGACAACCCAGCTGACTATCTCAGCCGCCATCCAACGCACCTACCACCAAGCGACAGAGAACAAAAAATAGCAGAGGAATATATAAACTACATCCTCTCAACCTCAACCCCCAAAGCAATGACAATTGATGAAGTTGCAACGGAAACGGCAAAAGACAAGACACTCACCACCGTCATCCAAGCCATCCTTACCAACAAATGGCATGGTGTCGAGGATGGCATAAACAAAGCAACATTCCACACTCTGCACGCCAATCGTGCCGAACTATCACTTGCACACAAGGATAGCATCATCCTCAAAGGGCACCGAATAGTACTGCCTGAAGCACTACAAAACAGAGCTGTCAAAATAGCACATGCTGGACACCAAGGCATTGTGAAAACCATGGCTCTCCTCCGAGAAAAGGTCTGGTTCAAAAACATGCAGCCTCTAGTGGAAGAAAACATCAAGAACTGCCACACCTGTCAGATCAGTACCCATAAACCGACAAGAGAGCCACTGCAAATGTCCCCACTACCAGCAGCCCCATGGGCAGAAGTCAGTGCTGACTTTGGACACCTCCAAAATGGAAAGTACCTCCTCGTTGTCACAGACGAATACTCACGCTATGTTGTTGTCGACATCCTGGACTCCATCTCAACAACATCAGTCATACCCCGCCTAGACAAGATATTCGCCGAATTTGGTGTGCCAGTCTCCCTCAAAATGGACAATGGCCCACCATTCAACAGCCACGAATTCAAAACCTATGCCTCCATCACTGGATTCAGACACAGGAGAATAACACCCCTATGGCCCCAGGCTAACGGGGAAACAGAACGCTTCATGCGCACTGTAAAAACGTCCATTAAAGCTGCCTTAAATAAAGGTCGAAGCTGGAAGCAGGAATTATTCAAATTCCTGCTGGACTACCGGACGATACCACATTGTACCACCGGCGCACCCCCAGCCACAATCCTATTTGGCCGGACCATAAAAAACCGCCTGCCACACCTGATCACACCCATTGCTGAAGACCCCAGCATTAGGGAGCGTGACACCGAAGCCAAGAGAAAAATAAAGCAATCCGCTGATAGAAAAGCGTACGTGAAACCCAATGATCTCAGGGTGGGTGATACAGTCATTGTAAAAAGCGACAACACCTCAAAGGCTCTCACACCTTACCAGCCTAACCCAATGACTATTATAAAGAAAAAGGGATCCATGATCACCGCCACACACAAAGGTAGCCAAACTACAAGAAATTCCAGCTTCTTCAAAAAAATCCCTAAGCCAACAACAAACCATGCACATAACCTACTGGATTACCCCTCATCTGAAGATGAAAGCTACACACATACGACAACACCACAAGAATACAAAGACAACCAAACACAACACACAACTCTAAACCTCAGGCGTTCAAGTAGAACAAAACGGCCACCCAAAAGATTTGACCACTAACAAAAAAAATAATAGACATACCCGTACACAATAGTCTGAACCATCATCATTTTCTTTTCTCTCATTCAGGTTAACAGACATCTCCTCCGACATAGAGTCCGAGCCATCTGTTCAAGCATCCCAATCACTTCACAGACTGAATGAACTCCCTCACCAGATAATTATTACCACCACTGTCATTGTTGTTATCATTATTTAAAAAAAAAAAGAAAAAAAAAGAGCATTGTAATATCCTAACAAAAGGGAAATGACCTCTGATGCCACAGGGGTTACGGCCCCTACCACATCCGGGGGATTTGGTCAATAAAAGAATGTACCAGGCATAGCAGCAGATGTTCGTTCTCACTCTGTCTTTAATCACCATCCATCCTATCGATTCATCTTGGTAATAGTCCATACCTAGCAAGTATCCATTACCTCAGATATAAAGACTTTACACCTTGGAATAAGAACAATTCAAAATATAATCTATTTTAAGAATAACAATACCAACAGCAAATCTAATGCTGTCGTTTTGGCTTTCCAAAGTCTGAATTGTAATTAAAAAATACGTGTGTGAAACATTCCGTAATCTTCAAAAACGAATTTACGAACACAAAATGGACTTGATAAAAGGAAACGCAAATAAATGTATGGTCAGAGATAATTTAGAAAGTAATCACAACTTTAAAGATACCATAATATTAGTTTATATGCATAAAAAAACAAAAACTAAAAAAAAAAGGAAGATTGCTGAGTCTAGCATCACTTTTACGTACAACTCTATTAAACAAAGACCCGGTTTTTTCAACTTATCTCATTCTTTAGTTTGATTAGCATTAAAAAGTTATAAAATAACTTATTTGAAATAGTTTGGTTTCATCGATTACATACACACGCTTTTCGAGGAAATAGGTTACACTATTAAATAAATTTCGAACACGAATTATATCACACAGTTTTGAAACAGAACGCCACTAATGGAAATAGAATGTTTAAAATTGGGTAATTTTTTTCGTTTTATTCAAAAAATAAAATAATGATTTAAATATGTTATAGTAAAATACATCAAATCTCTTCTGACTCACCCACTTAACACTTCACACACCTAACTTCTAAAACATACAAAACACAGACCGACAGACATCGACACTGCAGAAAATAACAGCTACCGGATGTTGATCCAACAACGGCCAGTGTCAAACTGCGAAAATCATGGCTTCTGCGCATTCGCTCCGCGCATAGTCTATTCAAAATCCCCCGAAAATTCTCAGTTATAAAAAAAGCTCTATTTTTCAACCAATCATTTTTTTTCCACAAATAGTATTTTCTGGGGCCTGTGTTTGAAATCGGGAACATATAAACAGGGCAAGCGGAGGTCACACAGGCAGTTGAATCCCCGGGCGTCGCTGAGAGCGTCATCCGACAACACCGTTAGACCAGATCAAAGCAACCGTTTGCCGCTGACCAGATAAACTCCTGTCAGTCGGCTAGATATTTTATCCACTTGTTTATTTTATTTATTCAATAAACAAAATAAACTAAATCTTCTTGTCAGTCTTATTTTCTTGCAACCACAAACTTGTATATAACAAATACAATTTAGAAGATATACCATCACATATTTAAACGCCCTGATGAAGGTTTATTGTAAAAAACCGAAACGTTGACATGGGTAAATAATTGAACTATAAATAAAAACCTACCTTATGTTTTTCAAATTTGTACATTTACAGAGATTAGAATTTTTCTTTTTTTGAGAAAGACTTATTCACTGAGAGAAGAACAACGGTTTGTTATTCTAACAACAGAATAGCGGATTTTAAAGTATTTTTTAGTTCGCCCACCTGAAGAATGGTAGAAAGGAACCTGGATGTTCTTATTGGCATCGGATTGGTCGAAACGGTTGACTTACTGCTGCTATTGTAGTGAGGGAAGAGTCAAAGGTTCTTTTTGGAAGTGGGAGAAGGAAGTAAAATATCGTTCCCTTTCCTCAATAACCCATCCTAGGGTGAAGATGTACTGGAGATAACTCGTGGTAGAAGTTTTTTGAATGGTCTAGCAGAGAAACATATAAGTTCTGAGAGATGCAGACCTGGGGATTTTTTAGTTAAAACTCACTTTTAGGCCTAGCAGAGAAACGTAATTTCTGTGAGATGCAGGCCTGTAGATTTTTTTATTTGAAACAAGTAGACTAGAAGTTTCCAATTCGTTAAGTAGCTATTTCAAGGAAAAACAAACCGGAGTAGTTCAGGTCTGAAGAACCTGTTGATTCTGAATGGAAAGAACGAAAGATAGAAAAGAATTAACTCTCACCACAGACAAATAAAGAAAAAGAAAGAAAGAATAAAGGAAAGAATAAAGAAACTAAACAAACGAGAAGTCTCTGAAAAAAAAAAAAAAAAACTCTCCCTTCAGACGAAGGAAGAAAAAAGAAAAGAATAAAAAAACTAAAGAAAAGAGAAGTCGTCTCCGAAAAAATAACAGACTATACGAATGAAGAAGATTTTGGTTTTCTCCTACAAGAAGGGAAAGAAAAAAGGGAACTGGTTTCAGGTGCTTTCAGGGAAGTAAGATACATGTAATTTTAGATACTATTATTAATGTTACCTTAGTTTTATATTTTGTTTATGAATGTAAGAGATATGTAATTTTTGCTTATGTTTTTAAACTTGCTTTTGTTTTGTTTGTTAATGAATTAATTTTTGCATAGGGACTGACATGCAACTCACTAGCTGTAGTCTGTTTTTATCCACTTTATAGAATAAAGCATTTGTAACTTGTAATAAGTGTCTCCTTTGTTTTTTTTTAGCTCTGACTTGTTTATTTTTAGCATGGGACCTTTATGTTCAATAGTTTTTTTGTCTTGTTAATTTGTTTTAAAGTCAGTTTTTGGTAACGACCCCTAAAATTCTGACAATAGCATTGGATTTATTTCCATTTTCCCTCATGTGTGTCTGCATATATATATATATATATATAAGCTATATTTTGGCAGTAATCTTTCTGATTAGAGAAGACTGGACTCTTTAATCACTGAAAAAAAATACTGTATTCAAATCTGTTTAACATACAAACATGTCAATCACAACTGTCAGTTTCACATTTTCACGATCATCAGGTGGTAAGGAAAGTTTTTCTATTTCAAATCTGTTATACCAATTATCTCCTTACAGCCTTCAGAAATAAAGTCCTATATCATTCTAAAAAAATAAATTATGATTATGTAACTTAATCTGCTTATTATATGTATTCGTCTCTTATATCCAAAAATTAATACCTCACAAAAAAAAATAATACTCCATCTATCCAATAAAATAAAGATAAATGAATACTCATTCATTATTCAAAAAATTAGGTTTATCTTGAATAATGAATATTGTTATGGAAATGATTGCTAGGCAACAAACACTAGGTTGTCCTTTATATTTTATAATATTAATATATATATGTGTATGTATGTGTGTGTATATATGTGTAATGAAATGAAGAAGACAAACAACTATTTTTATATCTTCTCGCTTTTAGTTCAAATGTTCGAGCTGGCTCTGACTGTGGGTTACTAAGATTTCAACCATCATTTGAGAAAGAAAGCGAAATTCTTTTTTTTCATTCTTTAATATAGTTTCCAAATTACGGCTAAATCTCTGAGATTTACAAATTATGTCTATCTGTTTTGTTTGAAACCTAGCCTTCTACCTTTGCTCACATGAATGTATTAACCAATGAAAAACCATGTTTTTATTAAAACTTTCTTTCCTGTTTTGGTTTCCATATCCTCACCAAGGTCACCTGACACAATCACCAAAACATGTCAGTGATCAAGCTGGTGTCAAACTAGGTGGAATATGCAAAGCCTTTCTAATTATTATGTAACAGAGGAGGCATGCTTAGTGTAATGGTTATTATCACAGAAATAGAATTGGCATTTCAAGTTGAAACCCTGAACGAGGTTGTTTGCATTTCAGTTCATGCTAATGCCCTTGGGAAAGGTATGAATCCATCTGTTTTTGCCCACTCCAGCAACTGGTAAATAGTAGGGTTGAATGGGTTTTTTTGCCTTGGTTAGGTAACCAGTCTAGAAGAAAGAAAACTCTGAATTCAAATAACCTTTACTCCTCTTAAAAACTGACCTTGCATCACATCCTGCATGTAGTGGAGTAAATACTATGATATATGATATATTCGATTCTATCTATCAGCCTTTGTCTTTTTCCACTGCAAGACTCAATCCTTCCCTTAGGTCTATAAGATGTAGGGATTAGGGAATAATGGAAGGTCAGGCTAATACTCCATACTGACCCGTGACGTGTTGGTAGGAATTTTGAATTGTCTTCCTTCTCCTAGATTGGTTGTTCTACCAAGGTTAAAGTTTACTCTACTGTTTACTCATAGCTGAGGGAAGAAGTAAATTTATGCCTTTCCCCAGGGTATGAGCAGGAAAGGAAACACAGATAACATTGGCCAGAATCTGAGCTCGTCAATGATTCAGTTTTTCTTGCTGATAACCATTGTGCCATCTATGCTTATGAATATTTGAGGACAATGTAAAGAGATTCCCTAATAGAATAACCAGCTAAAATATTTTCTTCCTTAATTACAACAATCCAAAACTATTTCTACTTATAGACGAACCTACACAGTTGCAAAAGCATTCTAATGATTTGGGTAAAGGCATCTATGAACTGAATCCTTAAAAATCAGACAAGATCAAATGTACACCAGCACAAAAATCCTTTCCTGGCCACACCCACAACACACATCGTGAGTAGCAACCAGCTTCTGAGATTAAGGTCAATCATCTTCAGGGACTCATGGTTGCATGCACATTGGTTGATAGGTACCAAGATGTCTCCAGTATGACTTTCACTGCCATCATCACTTGGATGAAGATGATTTGTAATGAGGAAAGGGAGATAGAAATAAAGATTCTTGCTTTTCCCAAATGTTTTAACATGAAATGATACTTGTAGTTTGTAACAATGATCTGAAACTGTCAATTATGTCTTCATCAAGAACCAGTGTATGCATATATGTCGGGATATGTACATAGCGGACATTTTATTTTGATGCACAAAGATATGGACACAGAATGGTAGTGTACAGAGCAAAAAAATGATAGATTTGAAATTTCATCTCAGATACCGCAATGGTAATTTCCTATAACTAGAAATTTGCCAAGGAGAAATATAAGATAAACCAAAAAATAAAATTGCAACACCTCTGTAACCAAAAATAAAACTGTATAAATATATATATGGGGTGGGTACTTGTTTTTGGACTATAGAAGTTGAGGCTGTAGGGTTTGGCAATAAATGATAACTAATAAATATTCCATAGAAAAAATAAAATTCTGGTATTTTTGGTTTTGAAGAAAATTAATTCTTTATAAAAAATTGTTTGGTGTGTATTTATTTATGGGCAATACATTAGATACTGAGTGGTTGAGTATAAACCAGAAAAATGATAGATTTGAAATTTAATCTCAAATTCTACAACAGCCATTTCCTATAACTAGAATATTGCTTTAAATTTTTTATGAGAAACCAAAAATAATATTGCAACACCTCTGTAACCAAAAATGAAATTGCATGAATGTATATTGGTGGCAGTGGGGGTATTTTGGGACTGCTATATATTCATTTTTTTTGTTTCTGTGTTTATTGATAAATCAACCTTTGTGAGTTTTCTAATGGCAAATCTATCCTTATAGAAGAACAGTAGTGGTACTATTTAACTCACAGCAGGGGAAATAAAGAGGTTCATGCCTTTGCCAAGCATTTTAGTCCAAAACTGAACATAATACAACTGGAATTTGAACTTGATTACTATGATGTTGCAGTTCAGCTCATTAACCACTATGCTATGGGGACTCCCCCACCAATATTTTTGGTAAAAGAGTAATAAATAAAACCTAATAATATTCATTTTGATTGCATGAAGTTCCACTAAAAATAATAAAATTCTGGTGTCTTTGGTTTCGAACAAAATTAAAATTTTGCAAGAAATTGTTAGAGTTTTATCATTAAGGGTTTTTGGACTGTCTTCATTTTTATAGTTATTTCCACAACGTTTCGGCTGATATGTCCTCTGGCCTTCTTTAGGTGTTTGTCGAACTTGGGAACCTTCACCGAACTTCAAACTACATCCTTTATTGAATCCACGGGGGTCACCTGTTCTGATTCTGTTAGCCATAACCGGGTACCAGTGTTAAGTATTCCTGTATTGTTACTCGCCTGTAGTGAGGATTGAACCTGCAACCTCCAACTTAGAAGCTTAAAGGACCAATGCCTATAACCGTTACGCTATGTGTCCTGCTGGAAATTTAGACAACTAAATTGTTAGAGGTGTACTTATTTACAAACAATACTGTAGATACTAAGAAGTAGATTAAGGACCAGAAAAAATGATAGATTCAAAATTTCATTTTAGATATCACAAAATAAACAGAAATTTTCTTAAGAAAAGTGTATGAAAGATAGAAGAATTGTCAGAGTTACAACTAACTTGTGATGATGGAATGAAATCATAGTATTTCCAAGGTTTTTATGTGATGGCAATATGTAGTCTAAAGTCTCTAAAGAGTATAAAAGAACAAACATACATACACATATATATAAGAAGAAATGCAAAAAGCAAATTTTGGTAATAAAATCAAAGTCCTTGAATGGCTAAAAGCAGAGTGATGTAAATATTTTTGAAAAGTGTTTACTCTCAGTATTATCACTGGATTAGTTTTGTAAGTGAAAACTCCTTTTAGATTATGTATATATATATAAGTGTGTGTGTGTGTGTGTGAGAGAGAGAGAGAGAGAGAGAGAGATACTTTGAAAGCCCTGACTCCTATTCTATATTTTTCCATGGAAAGTAAAAAAGATACTTGGCGCACAATATAAACATTGGATAGAACAAGTTTTCAACTACAAAAAAAAGCATTTAGTATTAAACAAGAGGCTAGTAAAAATCTGTCGTAGTGATCACTTTTTCACAGCTGTAATTACAGTATTGTTTTCAGGAAAATGTTATCCGCCATACCAAAAGTTCATTGAGTCAATGAATGGGGATAAAGATACACTCCATTTTATTGATTGTCAGCTTTCCTAAACATAGTTTGACCCTCACATAAATGTTGTCTACTGAAATGCATTACCTATTGCCTAACTGCATTCAAATGAATTGCTGGGCTACCCTAAGTGTTCAGCAAACATCAATAAATATCATTAGATGCAATTTTTTTCCTCAAGGAGGAATTCAACGTCACATCTCTGCTTTCATGTCAGATGCCATTTTGCCACCCTGCCACTCAGTTGGGATCTGAAATAAGGCAAATGATTATGGAATATTGATTGGAAGGTTCTACCTCTACTACCTTACTACCAACATCCAGCTTTGTTATTGTGAGCCAACATAGCAGAATAAGAAGTATTCCTTTTGGAGTGACAATGAGTAAGCAGGCTCTTGTTCATTACTGATAAAAATGTGAATAGTTTAATTCATACCTTTCCCAAGAGTATTAGTGCTATGTGAAATGCAAACAGCCCTGTGCAGGTTTGAACTTGGGTAGCCTAGTCCATTTCCTACAAGGATAACGATTACACCAGGAGTGCCCTAGTAGCATAATCCTAGATTAAGGCTGAGGTATGATAAGATAGTCTTCTGATTAGTTTTCTAATCTAGCAAAAAATTGTAGGGAGTAGGAAGCTGAACCCCACTATATCTGTTTTGCCTGATTCTTACTATCATCATTACTAACACATAGATTAACATCCCTTTCATATTTTCTGCCAACTTCATATATTCCCTTTTGGCTGGGAAAATAATTGATGGCTATCATATTTCATATATTCAATCAGTGTTTTATATTTCCTACCTTACCTATTCACTAATTCTGTTTTGGTATCAGTTTGAGAGGAAAATTTAAAAAAAATCATACATCTTTATTCAATTAATTCTTCTTTATAATGCTATTGCTATAATCATAATTATTGAAATACAAGAGATGATTAAATATTCTTCTGTTTAATATATATATATATATATATATATATATAGGCATACATATTGTAACTAATGTGAAACTAAGATCCCCACTATTTCTATACTCTGTTCTTGTAGATTCTTCCTTTGTTATGGGTTTGGCCAATTCATTCTTGCTGAAATCTAATAAAAGTGAAGTAGGGAAAAGCAAGAAAATAATGATTAAATGAAAGAAAGTGAAAAAAAATACCTAAGGAAAATAAAAGAGAGAGACAGACAGATTAACAGCGAGAAGGAGAGATGAAGCTAAACAAATTTTATTTAAATAATAATATCTTTAATAAAGGAAATTCAGAGTAAAAGAATGAAGTGACAATAGAGAGAAAAGAATTCTTTTTATCCAGGTTTGCTTTGGTTTGTATCATTATACTCCAATACAATCTGTTTAGACGGAAAACGTTTTGATACATGTTTGTCATATGCACTTATCTGTGTTTGCTTCTTTCTCTCTGTCTCTCTGTCTCTCTCTCTCAAACACACACACACACACACACACACACATACATATATATTTATCTATCTATCTCTATATATTTATATACATTCATAAGTCTCTCTCGCTTTATATATATATATATATATATATATATATATAATTACTGTTTTTAAAGCTTATATCAATAATAAAAATGCTCAGTATCTAGGATATTGCAGATATGGTTATATCTTTTGTAATATAAATCTGGTTCTATTTCATATTCTATGTACAACTTTTTGTCTCATTTTTAAGGATGAAGTTCTTCAGAATGTAATATTGTCTGATGATCATAAAAATGTAAAAATGTGTGTGTTTGTGTATATATATATATATATATATATATATATCGTTCTGTTATTTCAATTTGTTATTCTATACTAAATGCTCAATATTTTAAAAAAGAACTGCTGCTGCTGCTGCTGCTGCTGCTCTTCTTCTTCTTCTTCTTCTTCTTCTTCTTCTTCTTCTTCTTCTTCTTCTTCTTCTTCTTCTTCTTCTTCTTCTTCTTCTTCTTCTTCTTCTTCTTCTTCTTCTTCTTCTTCTTCTTCTTCTTCTTCTTCTTCTTCTTCTTCTTCTTCTTCTTCTTCTTCTTCTTCTTCTTCTTCTTCTTCTTCTTCTTCTTCTTCTTCTTCTTCTTCTTCTTCTTCTTCTTCTTCTTCTTCTTCTTCTTCTTCTTCTTCTTCTTCTTCTTCTTCTTCTTTCAGACAAGATGCAAGATGCAATGAGTAAACTTTTTCTAATTCAGACAACTCACTTAACTGTCATTTTCAATTGAAGTCTTTTTCTTGCTGAAATTCCAATTTTTTAAAGTCTCCTTTTAATAGTAATTCTGTAGAATAATGTAAAAGAATATCAAAGAAAATCTGAGGAATGAAGAGATAAAGAAACCCTCAAATTACAGATAAGGAAATGATAGAGCTGGACTTTTATTAAGTTTAAACTTATTAAGCAGTATTTGAAATGTAATTGTGTTTTTCTTTTTTCTTTAGTTTGTAATATGCTGTAGATGTTCTTACTTGGAAGCACAGGTAATAAACAATTCATAGATTTGGTATAGCCACAATATATTACTCATGAGAATGTCACATTTTATTACTGATAATCATGGGACTTAAATGACATATTTCAGTGTCATAGGTGTTCCCTTGATAGCCAATACAAAGGACGCAGACATCATCCCACAATTGTTGGCTATTCCAATTCCAGGTTAGAGGCAAAGACCTCCTCTAAAGTCCTCCTCATTATTAATATAATAATACTTCAGAAGACCAGGAAAAGAAAGGAACTAGGGAAGACTACAAAATAATACTATGCTAACCTCATACAAAGACCATAGAGGAAACAGTGTGAATATGGAATAAATCTACCAAGTTTAATAAAACAAGTCAAAGACTCATGGATGAAGCAAGAATGATTCTAAGGAAAATATGTTTCTCAGATCTTGAAACTTGGGAAATGTGGATGAGTAAGCAATGAAAAAAACACTCAACAAGAACTCCCCAAAGGAGTTGAAATACAAAATTCTGAAAACCACAACATAACAAAAAAACAACTCCATTACTACAACAAGAAATTCATTAAAAGCAGAAAAGAATGAAGAGGATATGATAAAAAAAAATTATGATTGAAGAGGACATATCATTATCACTAAGGAAACAAGATTGGAAAAAAAAACATTAAATTAGAAGCAATAAAGTGAATAAGTAACAAAAAAATATCTCAACAGATAGCCTCACCAAATTGAACAATTCAACTTTTATAGGAGCAGAGGTAGTCAGTGACAAACTAGGCACCCAAATAAGAAACCTAAACAGAAACAGAGAAACAAAAGCTGGATGGTAAATGAGATAGGAAGAACAAATAAAAAAGCTATGAAGACATGCAAAAATACTAAAAAAAGAAAGAGCAACAGAGATACATAGCAATGAAACAACTGATAAAGGACAACAGCAATAGAGAAGAGAGCTAGTTCAGCTAGAAAAAATAGACCAAAAGATAATAGCTAAGGAAGGGAGACTCAGAAAATATTGGCTAAAGAAAGGTTACTCATAAGAGTGGTTAAGAAAAAGAGGTACTCAAAAGATATTTGCAAAGGAAGGGAGACTCAGAAAATATTGGCTAAAGAAAGGTTACTCATAAGAGTGGTTAAGAAAAAAAGGTACTCAAAAGATATTAGCTAAGGAAGGGAGACTCAGAAAATATTGGCTAAAGAAAGGTTACTCATAAGAGTGGTTAAGAAAAAGAGGTACTCAAAAGATATTAGCTAAGGAAGGGAGACTCAGAAAATATTGGCTAAAGAAAGGTTACTCATAAGAGTGGTTAAGAAAAAGAGGTACTCAAAAGATATTAGCTAAGGAAGGGAGACTCAGAAAATATTGGCTAAAGAAAGGTTACTCATAAGAGTGGTTAAGAAAAAGAGGTACTCAAAAGATATTAGCTAAGGAAGGGAGACTCAGAAAATATTGGCTAAAGAAAGGTTACTCATAAGAGTGGTTAAGAAAAAGAGGTACTCAAAAGATATTAGCTAAGGAAGGGAGACTCAGAAAATATTGGCTAAAGAAAGGTTACTCATAAGAGTGGTTAAGAAAAAGAGGTACTCAAAAGATATTTGCAAAGGAAGGGAGACTCAGAAAATATTGGCTAAAGAAAGGTTACTCATAAGAGTGGTTAAGAAAAAGAGGTACTCAAAAGATATTTGCTAAGGAAGGGAGACTCAGAAAATTTAGGCTAATGAAGAGAGATTTAAAAGATATTAGCTTAGGAAGGGAGACTCAAAAGTATTGGCTAAAAAAGGGAGTCTCAAAAGATATTGGCTAAGGAAAGGAGAGTCAAAAGATTTTGGCTAAAGAAGGAAGAGACAAAAGATTTTGGTGATTGAAAGAAGATAGAAAAGATATTGACAAAGAAAAAAAAAATCAAAAGATATGAAAACAAGATCCAACAATACAAATAAAACCAGACATAATAAAAGCAGATTCTATAAATAGTATGACGAAAATTGTGCAACTAGTTGCAACTGAAACAAAACAGTTCTGGGGCAAAATATGGCAACAGAGATTACACAACAGAAAATTTGAATGGTTAATCAGCATGAAGAATGAATTACAAGGAACAGAAGAAGAACCAGAAGCTGAAATACATCTTGAATCTCTAAGTGGAAGCCTCAAGAAAATTGAAAATTGGAAAGTACTAGGCCATGATGGGATACATGGATTCTGGTTCAAGTGATTCATGCCTATTCATGAAAAATTAATGCAACAACAGCACAAATGCCTAAAAGAGGCAAACATTCCTGAATGGATGATGAAAGGAAAAACTACCTTGATCCAGAAAGATAAAAAAAGAAAAAGAAAAAGGAAACACTCCAAGTGTCTACAGATTGATAATGTCTCTATCAATGATGTAGAAAATCCTCATAAATAAGATATTTATAATTTGCTTGAAAGCCACAGATTGTTTCCGGAAGAAGTGAAAGGATACCACAAAGAAACTAGAGGCATGAATAACCTATCAGACATAGACCAACACATTCTAAAAGAAGGAAAACAAGGATGAAAAATCAAGCCATGACATGGATAGATGACAGGAAGGCATATGACATGATCCCACAATAATAGAATATTTAAAAATGTTCACAATTTCCGAGCAAGTAATCAACTTTATCATGAGAGCCATGGAAAACTGGAGAGTGAAACTAACAACTGGAGGACAAAGAGAAGCAGAAGTTAGAATACAATGATACCTATAAATCATATCCTTGGAAAGAAGGTTATAGATTTTCAAAGTTTCAAGTAAAGTTAAACCGCTTCATATACATAGATGATATTAAACTAAGAATATTATATTACACTAAGAATAAAAAGAAATTAGAAATTTTAATACAAACTGTTAGAATATTTGACCAAGATAAAGGAAAGGAATTTAAAATTGAGAAATGCACAATGTTTACTGTGAAAAAAGGAAAAAGAGAAACCACAGAAGGAATAAAACTGCCCAATCAGATAAGCAGAAATACCTGGGATTATTATAAGCAGATATCATGCAAACAAGAATGAAAGAAAAAATAAGTTGAAAATTACCTCAAAAGAACCAGATAACTTCTAGAAATTAAACTCTGTAGAAGAAATTGAATCAAAAGAATAAATATTTGTGAGGTTTGCTTAGGAAGATACTTTTTGAATCCTTCTTAAACTGGACAAGAGAGCTAAAAAAAATATGGACCACAGAATGGGAAAATTGATGATAATGCACCTCGAGTTGACATTAACAGATTATATCTTAAAAAAAATGAAGAAAGAAGAGGACTTGCTAGCATTGAGGATTTTGCTGTTGTGGCAATTCCCCTATACAAGATACAAAAGAAAAAGAGAAGGGAGACTAATATTAACAGCCATAAACTACAACAAAAGTAACACAAGGACAAACAGGAAATTATGAAATTGAGAAAACAAAAATGGAAATAAAACAACTCCATGTGTAGTTCAGAATACAAACTAAAGATATTGTGCACAAAAAGACACAGACATGGCTACACAGAGGAAACATTAAGAGAGAAACTACATTGATATTAATCATCATCAAGACATGTTGACAGCATGGATTCCCTTGACTTTCTCTTGCCATCTGTCTGTATCAGTCATCACTACAGGCAAAACTTCTGCTAAGAGATAATGAAGTTTTTGTTGGTGTGCCCATGTGTATGAATCCAAAGGAGAACTTCACTTATGAATTTGTTCTTACTTCTCCTGCAGTGCTCAGGATGAAAAAACATAGATAAATCACAGGAGAACAATATGAATAGGTTATGTGAAGAGAGTGAGAGAGACGAAATAGTCAATCACATAAACTGGGAATTTTTCAAGTGACTAAAATCTAACCATACTGTGCAGAGACCAAAATCTGTCCTAGAAAATGAGTCACTATATTCTCTGGGGTTTTAAGATAAAAACAAATCACCCAAATCACCGAGACTAGACCTTGTTTTAATTTACAAAAGAAAAAGAACTTGTCAACTACTGGATTTTGCCATTCCAATGGATCACAGAGTGAAAGTGGAGGAAAATGAGAAGCTAGAAAAATACCTGGATCTTGCCAGAGAGCTACAAAAAATGGAATACAAAGTTGACTGTGATACCAATCATGGCTGGAACCCTTTGAATAATCATGAAAACCTGGAAAAAAGATTGGGGAAACTGAATATCAGAGGAAGAATTGATACTCTCCAGACCACATTTAAGATCAGCAAGAATACTTACAAGAATCTTGGAGAGCTGAAGAAACTTGCTGTCACTTGGACTTCAATAAAAGTTACCAGTTACTACTGGTGTGAAAAATAGTTCCCTCTCCTACATCACTTAATGATGTAGGAACATATGGAAATTTAATTAGTATTGGATATTGACTTGAAGATTCCTTTGACATCTGTCAATGCAGCGGTGGAAATCGAAACCTGGTCGAACAAAATAAACAGGAAATGCACTGGGTACCTAAAGTCAACAGGACGCAGATGTTCTCGGCGGAAATAGCGCGTAAATTGAGTGGGTGGCATGCTAGGAGGAAGTGTGTCCATGTGCACTGTGTAGGTGGTAGGCTGGAGGAGATATGACCACAAGAATTTGCGTCGGTGGTATGTTAGAAGGAAGCGTGTCTACGTGCATTTTGTAAGTGGCATGCTAGAGGAGGTGTGACTATGAGAAATTGTATGGGTGACATGCCAGAGAGAGGGATGGCCACATTAAGTGCGTGGGTATTCGGAATGTTATATAACGAAGAGGATCTTGATCTAAAGGAGAAAAAGTTTCACCGAAGATCCGTACCATCGGTTCCTGCGTGCAGCTCAATGTCTTCGACTCTTTCTTTTGCTCAACGTTCTGTCCGTTTTGAGCCATAAAAATGCAGATTATATTTTATACATGAGTGTTATCGTCCTTCTTTTTTATGCAACAATTTGTTCCTGGCTTCCAAAGTATAAATAAAATGTAGAAACACAGATAGATGTTAATCTCGGAAATGAGAAGATGACTTTGAATTGATTTAGATGGTAATCTCGGTAAAGTTTCTTGCTTATATAGACAGTATTCTCATTTGTATTAATAGGTAACTCTATCAATGGATTAGATTTGTGAAATTTCAACAAGTTTGAGAAATCTGTCAATTTTGGAGTCATCTAAATTGTGAAGATTTAAATGATGTAAAAAAATAAAAAAAGATCCCCTCCCGCACCAGTTAATGGTGTAGGAACATTTGTAAATGTAATAAGACCTTAGCACCCAAAATGTCAATAAAAATTAAAAACACAGATGTGAAACTCTGCGCTGAGAATTTAGGTATGAAAAATGTCTAAATAATGGTTACATTAAAACAGCTACGGAAGAGAAATTGCATCACAAACCAGGTTGTAAGAACAACCCACAAAACCTGACACGGAAAAAAGCATTATGTGGACTTATACTAAATTAAAACTTGCATAATCTAAAAATATTTTTAATTTTTTAAATTCTTTATTTTTATCATTTTTATGCATTTTGATGTCTCACATAAGTGTCTTCTTTCCTGGAAGAGTACGCGGTCATATCTGTGACAGGAGTACAGACAATAATCCACCCCTGAATCTAGTATAGCAACAACATACTACGCATGAAAAATGACATCCAAATCAACGTGGTACTCAGATGACAATTTTGAGTGTCATGATCGGCAAGTGCTCCTCTGATTGCCCACATGAGGGATTCGATCAGCATCCTGCGAATGTTGGCAGTCCTGCTTTCAGGTACACAAACAAAGATCAAAGCAACAATTGAACAGAGAGATATCAACTGAAAAAATGGACTAGAAAAGACAACAAAAATGTTATCTTTTATTATTTCCTGAGCAATCAGGCACATAGGAAAAGAATTATCGAAATTTGGACAGAAATAGAAAAATATCGAATTGATAAAGAAAATCATGATTGAAAAGAAAACTAAATTACCATATCTCAGGAATTATGTCATGAAAAAAGTCAAGGTAGAAACCGAAAAGGTAAATTATTAAAAATATCTCATTGAACAACATCACTGAACTAAATGAGCAAATTCACGCTGAATCAAAACTAGTCAGTAATAAAACAAAAAAGGGTATCTCAGAAGGAACCCGAACAGAAATACAAAATTTGGATGAGAAATGAAGTTAGAAGAAAAACAACTATATGAATGTTTGAAACAACAAACTGGTGAGATTGCTCACGAGAAAACCTGGACATGGCTTAGAAAGGGAAACCTCAAAAGAGAAATTGAAACTCTTTAAATAGCAGCACAAAAAAAAAAACGCCATAAAGACCAATGATATTAAAGCGAAAATCGATAATACGCTACAGAATAGCGAGTGTAGGTTATGTGGAGAAAGAGATGAGACGGTTATCACATAAGCAAATGCGGCAAACTGACATAAAAAGAGAGCAAGACTGGACGCAAATTGGTGGGAATGGTTATCCACTGAGAATTGTGCAGGAGATTAGAATTTGAACCATACTACCGAATAGTATATGCAAAAACTAGAATCTGTCCTAGAGAATAAAATTCCTTGCGATTTTGAGACACAAACGGATCATTTCATCCCGGCCAGAAGACAAGACCTAGGCTTAAAATTTAAAAAAAGGTATTTGCTGTCTTGTAGATTTTACCGTTTCGGTGGACTACAAAGTAAAAATAAAAGAAAGTAAAAAGATAAACAAATGTTTGGATCTTGCCAGATAACAAAGAAAGCAGTTGATACCAATTGTAGTCGGTGCGCTTGAAACGGTTCCCAAAGGCTTGGTGAAAGGACCGAAGGAATTGGAAATCAGTGGAAGAATCGAGACTATCCATTGGTGAGATCGGCCCGAACACTCGGAATCCAGTGAAGGGCCACGATTAACGCTGACGTGAAAAGAGTAAATAACGATAACAATAATGATCAGTATTTGAATAATTGCATTAAATATGAAACATCAGTACGAACAATTTTATTGAACATAAAATGGCTGTTATAGAGTATCAAATAAAGCAAAAAACGAACATTGATTTTAAATTTTTAGTAATTATAATTATTCTGTACATGTAATTTTTGTTCCTGGAGATTTGTAGGGATTAAAAAATACAAATAAAAATGAAATAAAATAATTATAAGGTGTTGCAGTTCCTAGAAACTTCTAACTGGAAGTGAAATCCGCGTATACCTGAAAGAGACTACTTACTGGCACGAGAAAGAAACTCTTTCTCGTTCAGCAGTGACCACTTGGACTGGAAAGACCAACTTCTATTCCACTGTTGGTGGGGAAAACCTCGTGTCTGCTTTGCGGTACGCTGGCTCACTCTTCCACAAGTAGCAGCCGTCTCTGCTAACAATAGTCTATATCAAAAACACCCACTGAACATGACTACACCGAATTTGGACGTATCAACCACCGAAAACGACGAGTGCATTTCAATGCCTTATTTGGGGGACGCGACTGTTCTCTAATTGTCAGGAAGACATCTCCTCGCAACAGAAATAAAGTTGAAAATTTAAAAAAGTGTCTTAGTCTCTTTTCTTCATTCCTTCAGTAATTCCTCTACAGCCTTCACAGACACAGAAGCAGCCAACGAATTAAAAGGAGTAGAGAAGAAAACGAATGGAATCTAATATCTAAACCTCAAACCGACTACTACCAAACAAATCTTCCGAATCCCATAAATTCCGATTCTGGAACAGTCTTACCCCATTGTATTATAAAGGAAGTGTGGGAGTAATATGATACTGTTGTGGCACAGGTTGCAGGAATTGACCAATCTTTGTCCTGGCCAATGTACATATGAGTGGAATTCTTCATTAAACTAACTTATTGAATTTGCCTTTATAAGGAAGTGAATATATATATATATATATATATATATATATATATATATATATATATATATATATATATATATATATTCAGTAGAGAAAGAAAACTAAACATACATATATGCTTAGACAGAACTGAGGAGGCACAAACTAATGTAATAGTTAATGTAATTGGCAAACCAATTTCAGAGTTTGGCTAAGTCTATAGATATTTATTTAGTATTAATACCTCCCAGGCAAGAATTGACTCCTCTTTGCACTCTGTCTCATTGTCAGATAGACTGGCAAAAATATCATGTCTCTTGCATGCCACAATGATTGATGGAGGGGAGTGTGGATGAGTGAGCACTTAAGTAATCCATAAAGCTATAACTACCTTACTTAACTAGGCTATATCGCCAAAAAGTTGTTACTTTTATAGCCAGCCTTGTCAGGGGCCAATCATAAGTACATATCAGTGAAAAATTTCAATATATGTATGTGTGAGTGTGTGCGCCCATATTGTGCATTTTTTATGCTTCTACTACATCTGCCTTTATTATACCCCAACATATTTTATAAAAAAAGTTAATTTTCTTCAAAATCAAAGATACAATTATTATTTCTCGTGGGGCATTATGTATAACAGATATTTGGTATTATAATTGCCAAACTCTACAGCATAGAAACCTAATGGCCAAAAATTAAATTGTATGAATATATATAAGATGCGTATTTACTTTTGGATTGCTACATATTCGTATTTTTTGTTACAGAATTCCAATTTTAGGTTTGACTGTGCACTATACTAACTAGTTGAATTTGCAACCCCTTCAAAAATAAAGCAAACTCCACGGACTCCCCACCCTAGAAAATGGAGATTTTTACAATATTTATGCCATAATTTGCATAAAGACAAATTTGTTGATAAATCTCAGCTATAAAAAAAATCAGCTATTTATCTAATTTCAATAAAAATCTTCAGTTCTAATTCATTTATGAATGCATTTATTTAAGAATCTTATTTTAAAAAATTCGAATTTACTCCCATTTTCTGCTGATTATTTTTTCTAAGTTTCTTCAGGGTTCCCGTGTCCCCAAACCCTCAGAGTAAAAGTTGAAGGGTTTGCAGGTCCCACGCACCACTTCTGTATTTACAAACCCACATAAAAGTGTTAATTAGTGCTGACATCAAACCATCTTCCTAAGAGGTAGGTTTTGGCACGTAGATATCGATAGTTTAACGTGGGACATACATTGTCAGTATCACACAAGTGTCAGATTACTGCGACTATCACCTTTGATCCAGTGGGGAGGTGTAGCTGGGAAAGTTGAAACCCAAGGACTAGGCTTGTCTCCTTAAAACAATTAAAGGCTTTTAAGGTGAGACTGGTTGCGTGTGGTTGTATTTAAATTAACAAAATAGACTAAATTCCTCTCTCCTCGTATCATAACTTACTCCTTTGTCACATGAACTCTTTGTCTTCAGTGAGAGTCTGTGTGACAACGTACATTTGAACAACGAAGAGCAAACATTCCCCAGCTCTAATTGTCCCCGAATTTGTATATCACGGACCGGGTTCAATTTGTACATCAAATCCCACCAGCATCGCTGAGAAGTGAGAGGAAGATGAAGAGGACGTCACTGTCGAACCGACGGACAGCCATAAACATTGAACAAGCACATGATTGACCCACCCACACACATACACATCTCATCCGCTCGCTTTCATACCCGTCTAACGTACAATAAATGGTGAATTCAGAGAAAAAGAAGACAATATAACACGAAAAAGGAAAAAAGGCGTTACAGGTGTATAGATGCTTTCAATTTCCTAGACTAAGTTAAGAGAGCAAAGACAGACACTGACAGAGTAGAAAGAAAGTTGAATGATTGAGGAAGAAAGAAGATAATTTTTGGTTAGATTGATACTGAGACTTGACTGCTGTCTACGATAAAGCATAAAAAGATAATGACCTGATCAGTTCACGGGAGACTTTAATAGTATGTAGCGGCTGGGAGTTGTCAGATGTTTCCTAATGCCACCTTCTTTAATCTTACACCTTCTCCCACTCCCCTCATTCTTTCTTTCTCTTTTATATTATCAATATTTACTATTTTCTCCTCCTTCTTTCTATTGGTTTTTCGATTCATGCAAGAGAGAGAGAGAGAGAGAGAGAGAGAGAGAGAGAGAGAGAGAAAGAGAGAAAGAAAAAAAAAGAATCGTTAGGCCGCTTTTTTCTTTTTCCCCAATAGAAAAAGAAGTGAGGCAGACAGTTAAGCATTCGTCGCGTCGCGTGGCATTCGAATTGCGTTGCATCTGGGCGGGCCAATCTTTAACAGACATAAACACAGAGGCAGCGACTCTTTTCTTTTACGAGAGCCTTGACAACAGTGTGCGCGCGTGCACGCGAGGAATCGGTAAAAAAAAAAAAAAAAAATGATCCGACACCACCACTTTTTTTGACCAAGTAAATGACAATGATTAAGAACTTTTGCTTCCTCAGAATATTTGCGTGTGTGTGTGCGCACGCGCCTACACGAAAAAAAAAAAAAAACACACCTGAGAAATGCATAACCATTAATCAACGCATACATACACACGCACACATTTTATTTGTGTGAATATTGAGAAAGAGAGAGATAAACTTAATTAAAAGATCTAACATTTGATTGAAATTTAATAAACAAGCAATAACATTAACAATGAAAAAAGGTCCATTTTGAATTAACATTTGTCGTAAATGTCGATATATAAATTTGACTTTTGATGCATAATGGTGGGAAAACAAAAAAAAATAAAAAACAAAAAAAAGTAAAAAGAAAAGAAAAACGGTTTAACAGCCTATTTGATATATGACATTCTGAACTTGGAAGTGTGATAGACCTGACATTATATCGTGGGGTGGATTTTGCAAAAGCTGAGATTAAAGTGTAGTATCTGTTCTTCTTCTTCAACCGTGTTCTTGTCTTTGGACAGGAAGCAGCAAAATCATAAAGAATGAGTCCCAGCCCTGCGGCAGCACCCCTACTTCTGTGATATATCAAATCTGTGGGCAGGGGTCGAAGTAGTCTGGCGCTAGCTTGACAGTGGTTACAGATATGAGGGTGATTGGGGTTTGTGTATGTGTCACATACTGCACCAATGAGATGCTGTAAATAGAGAGTATAAATTTAAACTTGAATTAACATCTAAGAAATTTAAAGTCCGTCTTTTATTTGGAATATCCAAAAACACGCATCTGCTAATGACCTTTAAAAAAGAAGATTCTCTTCCAAATGGGCTCATGATCAGATTTTAATAAAAGTTCTTACATAAAACAATAAAAGATGAAGTTTCTTTTAAAAGATATTTTCCCTCAAAATTCTGAAGAGAACATGCTTCTTTTGTTTTTGTCATATGCCAACCTCAATCCTTCTGTTAATTTGACTCCCTTAAAGAATTAGATTTTGTTTACATTTTTTAAACGGTTCGTCTATTTTGTTCGTAGGGATGTCTTAATTTTGACGTTCAAAAACTGGTAAAATACGATACAATATCTCTGTTGTAGATATCTTTTTACTTTATTCTTTTTCGTAGCTTAATCTTCTAAGGATATGGTGAATAAAAGAGAAAAAAATCAGGTTAAACGTTGTTTTTTTTTTTTTTGGTTTAAAATTTATATCCGTAGATTAAACTCTTCCATTTAATGCATAAGACTTGGAATTAATCTTTGATAAATGGAAAAATATTGATTGATATGATTTGGTTTGGTTTGGTTGGGTTTTATGGCATATCAACCATTTTAGGTTATTTAATGCCAAATCCATTTTTATACTTAAAAACAATTCTATTTCAAACAGTACAGTTTAGCATAAGTACAGTTTTTTTTACACTCAGTAAAATGTAAAAACAGTTCTATTTCAAACAATTTAGTTTAACATCAGCAGAAAAGCACTCGGTGTATTCTACAGCCCCAGCCGACTGAGCAATACACACAGTTAAATGTAAATCAGTTTTATTTCAAATAATACTTCGTTTTTTTTTTAAGTGTGGTTTTCCGTTGAAAGAATTTTTTTTTTTTTTTCGTGGGCTTGCAAGAGAACCAATATAAAAAGCATCACATGGAATATAACACTTTTTCAAGATTTTATTAAGGAAAAAAACAAAAATAATTTTTAAAAAAACAAACAAACAAAAGATATGGATTATTACGCTTCTGATCATTCATACTTTAGAAGAAACACTTTAACATTGCCATTAAAAGATGTCTTTTTTGTACATGCCAATCTTTTACTCAAATTCGTTAGCTTAGGAAAAAAAAAACAAATTAATATACGCGGTCTGATAAAAACAATCAAGACTTAAGCAATTAATTTTTAAAAATTTAAATGAACATGTGTATATAACTGAACAACTTACATGATAAAGTACTGATGTCTAAACACTTTGACAAACTCTTTATGAGTTAGAAACAATTTGTGAAAAAAATTGAAGTGCAATACCAGATTTAGCTCCATGGAACTTTTTCTTGTTTCGAAAACTATATCTTCATCTCAATAGGAAGTTTTGAGAATGTAGAGGACATTAAATGACACAACAGCTTTACACTATGTCAAAAGAAGAGTTTTTTAAAAGTGCTTCCAACAATTGAAAACTCACTGGAATTACTGTATTGAATGTCACGGGAACTATTCTAAAGAAAATTGAAGTTTTTTTTATCGTTTAATTCTGTCATCATAATTGGAACTCTGGTTTATGATACAATTTCAAGATTTTGTATTAAACTTATTGTTATACCCGACAATGGCATGATGGTTAGGGTGTTCGCCAATTGCCCGGGAGACCTGGTTTCAATCCCACGTCGAGTCATACCAAAGACTCCAAAAATGGTACTTGGTGCCTCCTTGATTAACTCTCAGCAATATAAGGTAGGGATCAAGGGTAAAGTAGAGCAATCCAGGGAAAGAAGTAGCGCCCTCCCCTACGCCTGGTGTAGTAGCTATTGAAAAGGGAGCCTTCTGGTCACCCTCGACTACGGCCACCACCACCAACAACTATTGTTATAGGGTGAGTTGCTATGACAGTCAGATGACCCCAAACATGCAGGTGTGATCCTTGGGATTGCGTGCAGAGTAAACGTATTTTTCGTAAAGTATTGGAGTTGATTTTGAGTGGAGGGAGCGTTGGATGGTAGTAAATATTATTTACAATTATATTGATTGTTTCTAGAACTGGAACATTTGTGAATAAATTTTCCACGTCTAGAGAGGATATTATTCTTTTGTTTGGTTTATGGGTTTTAAGGATTGCGCAAAATTCTTTTGTAGATTTAATGCTATAATTATGGGAAAGGTATGGTGTAATTAAATCGTTAATAGTTTTTGTAAGTTGGAATGTAGGTGTTGTTACCTGTGAAATTATTGGTCGAATTGGATATCCAGGTTTATGTATCTTAACAGTTCTATAGATGTATCTAGGTTTGTAACCACCAATTATTTTTGGTAATTTTATATTGTGAAGGTTAGCGTTATTAGCATTAATGAGTTTGTTAATTTTAGACTTGAGTTGGTTAGTTGGATTATGATTCAGTTTTGTAAATTTGTTTTTATCGTTGAGAATGGTCTGTAGTTAGGAATGGTAATTGTAGCAGCCACAGATCTATTTCCTTTCGCTAATCAATGCCCCTGTTAAGAGAGTCGGTCACTCACTGACCAATCAACTGGCAGAGCGCATTAATTCCTTCCCCCTCTCAGGAACTATTTTTTCTGGTCCCTTTTTGTAGAACGGACAAGGTCAGAGAGCCCGGAGCTAGCAGAAGAAACACATCTCTCTCACATGACCGCCACTGATTCCACTTGGAATCCTTCGCTCGCTGCTTGCTTTAAACACGCTTCCTACGAACCCAGGACCAACATACAGACCAGCGACGCAAAGAGACACTTTCTCACTCTCACTCCTTCACGCCTGCTACTGTAATAAACCTTACTTTGTTGTGTTATTAAAAGAAGTTTTGTTATTCATTTGTGTTGCCTAAAATATATAGTGTTAGAGAAATTAACAATTTCCCGAAACGCTATATAATCAATAAATTAAGTACGATATAGATATTGGTTTTATCTGCGTTTTTTTTTTATAGTGATGTCCGGGTGTTTATGTAATGGTTCGGCAGCATTTTTTAGTTGTCAGGTAAGAATGGTGGAATACTTGTGTTTATTGTTGGATCTAATTTTTTTAGCTTCAGCTTTTAGAAGGTCGTGTAATTGGGGTTTAGTTTTGACCTAGTTTTGTTCTTGGAGTTTTAGTATGTTTTAATATAAGATTTCAATTTCAGTTTGTTTTTGTACATAGTTGAATCCATTAAAAAGATGACAGGTTGAACCCAAGTTGAGGAAATCCTTCTTTATATGTCTTTATTATTTAATCAAACATGCTTAAATGAAAGACTACTGCCCAACCACACACACACACACACACACACACACATATATATATATATATATATATATATATATATATATATATATATATATATATACTACCTGTTAAAAGTATTTGGCCACTCGCAAAATTTTTTATTTCTCATCCGAAAAGTGTTATTTTTAATCAAACAGGTTAAGCACCACAATGCTTTGATTTATCATTCTAAATACAAGTCTAACCTGTGTCACATTAGATACGAATTAAATCTTAAAAAAACAAAGAGCTTTTTAAACTTTTGATTCATCAAAATGACCCTCTTTGGCTGCTATCACTGCTTCACAGATTCTCGGCATTCTTTCCACCAAAGATTGGAGGTAGACTGAAGATAGTTCTGCTCAGCTTTCCTGCAAGAGTTGCTATAGGTGAGCTGCATTTGTGGGTCAGTTAGCTCTGACTTACCAGTCAAGTTCGTCCTATATGTTCAATGGGATTTAAGTCCGCTGGTTGCGGCGGCCAAGATGTCAGTTGAAGGACGTGCTGTTCCTCTTTGCTTTTAATGTACCTCTGGTAGAATTTGTTAGTATGCTTTGGGTCATTATCTTGCACAAGCCACTTTCCAAATGGAATCACGTGATGCTGCAATATGCTGTGATAGCCGGTTTGATTCAAGTAGCCCTTCACCTGGTGCAAATTCCCGACTCAGCAGATGGCAAAAGTGCCCCCAAACCATAACAGAACTTCCTCCACGCTTTATGGTTCGTGGGACACAGGGGGTTGCAGCTCTTTCACTAACTCTTCGCCGCACATAGAGCCTCCTACTTGAACCAAAGATTTCGAACTTTGATTCATCAGTCCAAAGGATTTTATTTCATTGCTCTTTTATCTAGTCTTTGTGCACCTTGGCCCACTTGAGATTTTTTTATATTGATTTGTTTCCTCAACAGTGATTTATTGACAGCAATTCTGTCACATAGGCAAGCTTCACAGAGTATTCTTCTCATAGTGGATGTTGACACATTTTTTCACGACATTGGTTCAATTGTGCTGTGATATTTGGAGCAATCAGCCTTCTGTCATACAAGCTGGTGACATTAAATTTTCTTCTGCATAGGTAAATCAGGTAGTATGTAGCAAGCAGTAATTCAACACAAATGTGAGTTCAAGTGGTGGTGTAATGTACCTTTTGGAAAATGTTTTGTTCATGTTCAGTACAAAAGAAGAAAAACGCCTTCAAATCAATTTTTCAAAAGATATCTTGTTATACTAAGGTCAAAGTTACTGAGGAAGACTTTAGTATAATAAATAAAAACATTGTATTGCTTAAGTTGTTTCATTAAAAATAACACTTTTAAGAGGAGAAATAAAATTTTTTGAGGGTGGCCAAATACTTTTAACTGGTATTATATATATATATATATATATATATATATGAAGGTCGTTCAAAAAGTTCTCAGCCTCACCTAAAGAGAAGAGCATAGCTGAATATAGAAAAACTAATTTAGATTTTTCGACTTTTATAAGAACTGATGTAGTGTTGCCACAACAAAAATGTTCTGCTATGGTCTTCTTTCTGGGTGATGCTTAGAACTTTTTGAATGACCCTGATATCTAAGTAAGGATAGAATGACACTGAGTCATTGGTGCTTAGTGGCTGTCAGTTTCTCGCCAATGCAATCATTGGTTCAACTTGGTCTGAGGATCACATGGGCAGTCATCAAGCACCATTCACTTGGTGTCTATGCTATCCAAACGTTATATATATCTATATGTTATATTGTGGCTCATACCACTTGACATCCGGTATCTCGGGGGAATAAAAGACGTGTTTCTTAAGCAAGGTCAGTACTGAAAGATCTCTGTGAGTCGTAAGACCAACTTTGGATGTAACATCAACAGCACGAGACTTACAATATTTGTTGGACTTTACCACTTCAGTTAACAAATAGTTAGTTCTATTTCACTATGAATCTCTTCCTTGCCACAATACAACACTATACAAGACAATATCCGTAGTGTTGCCAGAAAAAAGAACAAAATTTAATAGATAAATCAATTATAAGACAAATCAAATCAACTAAGATTTATTAACGCTACATAAAAAGTAAACATTTCAGAAATCAAAATGTAAATTTCTTCAATTTTCAAAATATAGTAATAAAAAATTCTCATCAGTTATTTCCTTTGGCTGCATATTCAGCTTAAAAATCAAATTTTGATAAATTACTGCATTTTGTTATTCATTTCTGGTCTTGTCTTGGGTGTGTGTGTATTTATAAATAAACAATTGTTTTGTTAAGTTTTTAACATAGAATTTCTTAGTTATTCAAAAGAAGTCATTTTCTGTCCTGAACTTTTTAGATTATATCTGAGTAAATTTTCTGTCCTGAACTTTTTAGATTATATCTGAGTAAATTGCACTGAATTTTTTTATTTATATATTTCCAAAAATCTAAACTTCTTGAAATGTTTGTTTTTGAAGTTCATAAAAATAATTATCTATGTTATTTGATTTGTTTATCTATCTTTACAGAAAGAAAAAAGTACACATTTTATTATTAAGAACAAGTAAGGCATCTTTTAAATGTTCACTGGCAACAAGGAAGTTAGGTTGTATGCATAAAGTAAAAGGAAAGTTAGCAACCATAGTCGAGGGCAACCCAAAGGCTCCCTTTTCAATAGCTACTACACAGCAGTGTAGGGGAGGGTGCTACTCCTTATGATGATCCTATTAATTTTAATAAGGGAAAGGTAGAACCATATTTTGCATTTAAGAGACTCGGTATAATGAAAGTGAACCATTGTCTTATATTGATAATGTTTGTTTCTTAAATGTTGCTGATTTTGACCCTTTCTGCACTTTCCCTTCCCATCACTCTTTCAGTTTATCTATTTCTCTCTCTCCTTATATATATATATATATATATATATATAAAATTAACTTAAATCGCAAGTTGGAAATCTTCTACTAAAGTTTCACCTTATCGGATCATCAGGAAGCCTAACTCCAACTAATGCTAAAGGAGAACGCGCCGTCTTATATTCACCATAAACCCACCTAGCTTAGAATTTACATTTAAAAAAATCTAAAATAAAATGAATAAAAATAAAAAAAACATTACTTTTATTTAAAAAAAAAAATCTCTGAAACCTATTTCTAATTATAGAGCAACCACGCCCTTTTGTGTCTACAACTATTTAACACCTCCGATCTTTGGTTTAATATATCCCTACTTTTACAAGATGCTATTGCTAGTTTTTCCTCCATGCAAAGGAGACAACTCCTATCCCCAGCCCTATATTTACGGCATTTCTTTATTACTTCCCATTTCATTATAGGATCTATCCCTTTGTTATCCTTGAGCTCCCACACATAACTAGATAACGTAGTACTATGCCTATACTTCTCGTGTGAGAAACTCGTTTTATGGTTATAGTACCTAGTCTTAAAATCCCCTTGCGTCGACCCAAAGTATATCTTTTTGTTTCTCTTATTATTCAGATTACTACATACTTCCACTTTATACACTACACATTCTTGCTTACATTTGCCTTCCAGCGGACATTTAACCTTATCCCTACAGTTACATTTAGCAATCACCTTATTTTTCTCCTTACTTAATTTAGCTATATTACTTTTGTTTATTATGCCATTGATGTTTGGCATGCAACTATAACTTAATTTAACACAATTCTTATTAAATATCTTATGTAACGGGCTCCCACTAGGGAAATTTCTTTTTAATAACTTAAAGAATTCTTTCCCTAAGTTATTGACTACCTCCATATTATAAGGGGGATTAAACCATAAAAATTTCCTAGGTCTATTTCTCCTTTTTTGCAATATTCTAAAATGATCCTATATCCGTCATTCTTCAAAGCCTCCTCATATTCCTGCTTGCTTCGTTCAAAAATTTCCTTGTTGGAGGAGTTATTTGTGAGCTCGTCGGGTGTGTATTATTGTATAGTATTAATAAGATTATGGACCCAAGTAGCCATGATGATGGTTTGATTATCGTGGATAAAAGCACACCGAAGAAATGTGATGATATTAGAAAAAGATTGTATAAGCTGTTTGATGGGTTTGGATTTAGGTTAGATATAAGACGGACCTAAAAATTACCGATTATCTTGATGTTACTTTAAACTTATATAGTGGAACTGTATCTCCGTTTAGAAAAAGGAACCAGGATCTGCGTTATGTGAATAGGGGATCCAATCACCCAACACAGGTGTTTAAACATGTACCTAAAGGAATAGAGCATAGGTTATCAAATAACTCCTCCAACAAGGAAATTTTTGAACGAAGCAAGCAGGAATATGAGGAGGCTTTGAAGAATGACGGATATAGGATCAATTTAGAATATCGGGATAGGGAGGAAAGTAATACGCAATATTGCCCTCCTCCTTTCCTCTCTCTATTCCTCTCTGTTTTTTCTATTTCCTTCTATCACTCTATCTTTTATCCCCTCCTTTTCTCTCACAGTTTCTTTCTCTTTATCTATTGTTCCCTCTGTCTACCACTCAGTTCCCCCCTCTCTCTCCCCTTTAGTGAAATTTATTATACCCAGTGTAACCTTTTCATCACATCACTAGTTCCAGGTGGCAATTACACAACCTCTACCTCCCAATTTTGAGTTTTAAAATTCCTTCTTTTTTAGACAATATGAGCTATCATCAGATAAACTATGCTCTAACCTTCTGTCATTTTAATAAACTATGATTTTAAATGCTGCTCATATGACATCATAACCATTGTGTTACAGTTAATGTTAACTTCTGAGTCTTTTGTCCCAGGCAATGCTGAGAGGTCCTACTAGTTATTGATATAACACTAAACTATATCAAATGAAAGCAAGCTAATTACTGAGTTATTTTTGTTTCAGTGTTATCACAGACACTGACTTTTGCCTAAGAGACCTCTGAGATACTACAGTTGCTGTTAGAAAATAATGATATCAAATTATCTTAAAACAGGTCTTGTGTTCAGTTTAACTCCTTAAGACTGGAATATTTTTAAACTCTTTTTACCCTCATATTGGATATTGACTGGAAGATGCCTTTAACAGGTCATGTAAGTTGTGTGGGTGGCCTAACAGAATATGCACCTGTTTCCCAAAATAAACAAGATGCAGAAGCCCCAGAGGTAATGCTGCATAAGTTGCATGGTTTACATAACAGGATATGCACCTGTTTCCTAAAGTAAACAGTATGCAAGTATTTCCTCAGCAAGAGTGCCACATTAGTCGTGTGGGTGGCATACTTGATAGGAGACATGAGCAGCATGTTCATGAGCAAGGTGTGACCACGAAGACTGCAAGGGCCTCTGCAAAATTACATAAACCAGGGAAGATTTTGACTTAGGTAGAACAAAGCAGAAAGGCAGAGAGATTTCACAGAAAAACTGCACTGTTGCTCCTGTGTGTGTGCATTTTAGCCATCTCCAACTCTCTCTTACTTTACCCATATGTACATTTCAAGTAATAAAAAAAGAAAAGAAGCAGATTATATTTTTATACATCAGTGTTGTTATCTTTCTTAGTATACAACACTTTCTGTGATTTATTATCATTTATTATTATCTGTATAAACCTTTAATGGTTCCACACTTATATTCATCCATACAAGATCTTCATATAGTCCTGTCTTTTGCCAGTCTTTATTGTTAACAGAGGTAGTTTTGTGCACACACTTATTAGATCACTCAACCACTTTGGTGGTTGTCCTCTGGTCATCCTGTTGGTAAAATCATTCTCACATGAATTATTTACATAACTGGCACTTTCTTTACATACCACATAGCCAAACCTCTTCAATCTTTACTTTTTGAATATTTGGTATTCTTTCTGCCATAGCACTATAGTCATGAGACAAACATTTTCAAATACACTCAGTTTTTTGTTGTCTTCTTTCTTCAAACTCAAAGTTTCTCCAACATTTATAGTGTTTAGTAGTTATTTACTAAGTTTTGCTTAGTTGTAGCACAAAGTCAGAAGTACGAGTTTGGTTTTGGTTTTGTTGTTTTTAATGACATATCAACCTTCTTGGGCTATTTAATGCCAAATCCATTCTTCTTGAAAGACAGTAGTGGTACTATTTAACCCATACCTGGGAGGATAATGGAGTCCCAAGGGTATTTGTCCAAGAGTGAACGTAATAGCCTGACTGGAGTTCAAACTCATTTACTACAATCCTGAAGTCCAGCGCTTTAACCATCACAACACAAGGACAACCCCCAGAAGTACAGGGCACCCAGAGAGAATCAAAATCATTAGTGATTGTTTGCTAGTCTAGCTTGCTAACCATTACACAAAGCAAGGTGCTCCTCTTAGTACATTGTGTAGAAAAACCTTGATTGACTTTGAAAAATCTCTTCATTACGATATTTTTCCCTTAAGTCAACCAAAAGCTGAAGAAAGATAAAGCTACTATTCTTATATCAGATGAGCTTCCAAGTACCAATGATCACAGTCTGACCCCAGCTGTGATTATCATCATCATTATTTACTCTATATGAGTTTTGTCATCAATAGTTTGGTTTGGTTTGGTTTCTTTGTTTAATGGCATATCAACCTTCATGTGTTATTTAATGTCAAAACCATCCTTGTAGAAGAACAGAAGTGATACTATTTAACCCACAGCTGGGCGGGGATAAAAGGGTTCATACTTTTTCCAAGAGTATTAATCCAAAAGTGAATGTAGTAGTACAACTAGAGTTTGAACTTGCTTACTATGATGCTACAGTCCAACATATCAACCATTATACCACAGGGACTTCTTCCATCCTCATTGATAGCAATAGGTTATCTCAAGTTTGAGAAAAACAGTCTCCTCAGGTTTCTAGGACTCTTAGTATTTTAGTCAATCTCTAATTCCTTAGTCTTTTTTTCAAGTTCTTTGATAATGTTCCAAGACAATTACTGGTATGATTGTTACCTTCGTGTTCCACAAATTTTTTTGTTCTCTTGCAAGGTCTGGGTATTCATCTCCCCCCACTTTTTTTTTTTTACTTTTCTTTAATTTCTCTGTATGATCTACTGGAATAGTGATCACAATTTGACAAGTTCTTTTCTTTTTGTTAATTATAAGAAGGCCTGGTCTTATCTCCTGTGTTGTATGATCCATTTTTATCCCAAATTATAATTACTAATAATACTTTTCAATAGGGTTAGTGCCTTGTTTACACCTCATGTAGCACATAAAAATGTCTACAGGTCTATTTGGAGATTTCAGATGCCCTTGAAAATTTCTAAAAATTAATAAATATTTAATTTTATTATTTTCTAGACTTGGGTGAAAGATACTTTCAAACTTGTTTACTATTTGGTTTCTATGCCATTTTTTTTTGCTGATTGTTGAGATTAAATGAATACCCTCTTAGTAACTCAGCCTCTCAAAAAGATTACTAAGAGAGTCGATAAACAATAGAAAATGAACACCCTTTTATTATGACTCAGAAAGTGGGAGACATACCACTTAAAAATAACTATTTGAAACTTGTTATGATCTTTTTAGATTACAGCCAGGTAAGTAAAGAGGAATAAGTATGTTGAGATTATTTTCTATGCATACATTTTGAAAATCTAACAAATCTGAATTTAAAGGAGTGTTAAAAAGTTTGGGTACCAACCAAGAAGAGGATGACCTTTTATTTTTTAATTTTCATTCATATTTTTTTCTTTTGAAAGGGTTAAAGAAACTTTAGAAACAATTAGCCAGGATTTCAGTTTTTTTTAATTCAAAAAGTAAGAAAAAATTTGATTCATTGATTTTAATGGCATGTCAACCCACCTGGGTTTATTTCATGCCTAGAGGTTAAGGAATTGTATTCATTGTATGATTATATTTACTTTTTTGTAATGTTGTTTAAGAGTTTTTTGTACATGGTCTTATAGAATACAAATAATTTTTAAACAAAGCTATTTCACCCATAAATGGTAAAAAATTAGATAGCAGATGATAAGTTTTTGTTTTAAAGTGAGAGTGAAACACTGATAGCCAATAAAATGACAGCTGCATTCACTTGTTCAATGACAGTCCTTCACTTATGATTATAGTCTCTCTTCAGTCATGTGATACCAATGTGAGAAATTCTTGCTGATGAAGATGTGGCTTAGATGACTTGAAAAATGGCGACCTATATGAGCTGAGCGGCCTGTTTAATAGGCAAAGTACAATAAATTTCCCATTTTTAACTCATTGAGCATAATGTAATTTTGAAAATATGACACCTGTTCCATTCAACAGACTGGGCACAAATCCAAATTCACAATTACAGACTGGTATACATATCTATGAACACTGTTTAACTAATGTAAAGTTCAACTGAAACCTTACCATAAACATCCAGAGGTGATAATGCAGTTTTAGGGGTTTGGGCTTTTAATCCCCATTCAGCCACACCCTGTTGGAGAGGCTTAGAATACACTCATTGTATCTCTTAAAGAAGAGTAAGACCCTCCCTAAGAAAGGGGTGTCTTGTATATAACACTAAAATGCATGTAATGGTGAGGCTCCAGTTTTTGAGCTTTGGGAAATGTGGAGTACCTTTTCATTGCAATTACTCTCAGGTCCACTTTGATCCAGATTGTTATCACCTGTTAGAGTTCCATCTACTGGTCAAATAGAACTGTTCAATCATTTACTAAGGATTATTATTATTAGTTACTTGAAACCATATAGGCGTGTGCTAATTATTTGTATTAAATAGGTATAATTGATATCACATAACCATGTACCAAAAAAAAGAAACCTCTCAAGAAACAATTACACAAAAAATGTAAATATGAATGAACAATGAATGTGATTTCTTAATCTCTAGGCATAAAATAACCCTAAACATGTTGAAATGTCATTAAAATCAATGGATCAACCCATTTTAATTTAATTTTGATCTATACGATTAACTAGAGACTACATTAATAGTAATGAAAAGTAAATGAAATTAGGATCAAAGAAACACAGGTCAAAACTAATAATGGTTGATAATACTTCATCTAATATTTATAAATATGTATGATAATTATTGAAACCTCTAGAACATAAAACAAAACAACAAATATAATCACATTGAGTGTTCAAGAAAAATAAAGAATGATCTTCTGCACCATTGGCTTTAGTAGTAACTGTCATACATAGGTTTGCTGAGGCAAAAAGAATTGGATTTCATGTCTAACAGAGAGGTTATTCTTTATTTCCAATTCATGCCGTTTAATAATAGCCAAATGACAGTCATAAGAAACCACTAAAATTAAAATGAAAGAAATATGAGGGTTAGTGATTGGTGTTTTATGGTATAAATAATATATAATTACCCTTGTGGATTATTTAATGCCAAATCCTGTTTAGGTGTTATCTATATAACATAGAAATTCTTCATAAATATAATTACTCATGTTGAATTGCAATACTTGAAACCATTTAACTGTGTGCAAGCAAATGAGCTTTAATGACTCATTTAAAAATAAAGTTACCTACAAACTATTTGCTTACAAATCATACATATATATATATGATTTGTTTGTGAATAGTTTATAGGTTACTTTATTTTTAAACAAGTTGTTAAAGTTTCTTTGCTTGGACACAGTTAGATTATTGTATAGTGGCTCGTACCACATGTTTTCTGGTATCTCAGAAGAATAAAAGACGTCGCGTTTCTTAAGCACGGTGAGTATTGAAAGATCTCGGTCAGTAGTAAGACTAACTTCAGATGTAACACCAACAGCACGAGACTTATAATATTTGTTGGACTTTACCACTTCAGTTAATTAATAGTTAACTCTATTTCACTGTGAATCTCTTCCTTACCATGATACAACATAAATGGTTTCAAGTATTGCAATTTAACATGAGTAATTATATTTATGAAGAATTCCTATGTTATATAAATAACTCAGCTGCATTGTTTAAAACAACTGATAGTATTCGTGAGATTTGAAGGCTTTTGAAGGTCAGGGGCTAAGGGCAAGGCTGTGTTGCCATAAGATATCTGACTCCATATTTTGGTTACACTGTTTCACCCCACATTGACTGGCCGACACAATGCCTTGCCCAAAGAAAGTCCCAAAAGGAATATACAAAAAGAAAAGATAGAAACAGATAAGAGACGAAAACATTTCTTCCATATTTTCCTTTATTTACTTGGTGAAGGGACTAACCGACACTACGTCTTGTGACGCAGCGTGGTGCCCAAAACACCAGACAGCAAAATTGGTGTTGTCGGTTCGGCGTCACTGCCTGAAAGAGAAAGATAATATCATTTCCTTTTTCAAGGGGAAAAAATTCCTTTTTTCTTTTACACATGCGTCATCTCCTTTTCCCCTAGAGACCTCTGGGAGTTTCTTCAAATTTAATAGTTTTCTTTTTATCTATTTATTTATTTTTTAAATTTAATTTTTTATTTATTTATTTGTTCCCTACATATTAATCCTTAGAAAATGATTGAACAGTTCTTTTTAACCCACTGATGGGACTCCCAATCCAAACAAAGAAGACCTGAGCATAATGACAATGAAGTTTAGTTTAGTTTCTTTGTTTAATGGCATATCAACTCTTTTTAGGTTATTTAATGCCAAAACCATTCTCCTCGAAGAACAGTAGTGGTACTATTTAACCCATAGCTGGGAGAATAATGACAATGAAGGGGTACTCTACATTCTACAAAACTTAAGAACTAGAGCCTCACAATCAGATGCAGTTTAGTGTCAAATCCAAGACACTCATTGGGAGTGAGCATCATATTCATCTATAGAAGTGCAGTTGGCATATTTTGCTACCCGAGCTGACAGGACAGAAAAGAAATATGATTAAGGCCATCAGTCAATGGCTGGTAATAAACAATATGCATAAAGCAAAAAGAACAAACACCAGGTCGAAATCAAAGTTAATTCTCAGTTGAATTGGGAAGTTTGATTATCCATACTGACTTCTCTACTAATTTTAGGTTTGGTTTGGTTTCTTTGTTTAATGGCATATCCACATTTGTAGGTTATTTAATGCCAAAGCCATTATAGGAGAAGAACAGTAGTGGTACTATTTAACCCATAGCTGGAAGGATAAGGGGGTTCATACCTTTCCCAAGGGTATTTGCCCGAAAGTGAACGTAATAGAGCGACTGGAATACGAACTCGCTTACTACAATTCTGCAGTTCATCGCTTTAACCATTACGCCATGAGGACACCCCCCTACTTATTTTAGCTACCAGAGCTATACAACTGATACATAAAAGATCAAATCTAACCCTTAAACCTACTGCTTTGAGTTATGCATCCTGAGCATAAGATTAAATTGCATCCAATTGTAAGGAGCTCTGGAGAGAGTAGAATCTCTTGTTAGGATCCTATATATGAGTCAGATAAATCTGTGGTAAAGTTTAAAATGATTTTAAGCTACTTTTTCTCTTAAAACATTGATACTGCAACTATTTAGAATGATTTAACTTTTTTAATATGCTGGCTCTTAAAACATTGATATTACAATATCATCTTCATGAAGGTGTGTCAACAGCATGAATGCCTTTGACTCTCTCTTGCCATCCATCTCTGTTGCCCATCACTCTTGATAATTTGTTAAGACACCATCCAGTGTCAGCACAAAGCAGATGAATATCAGTTTCTGCTGGCTGTTCCACACTGGAGTGTCCATGTGTTGGAATCTATTGGTGAATGTTGCTTATGAGTATCCCCAGTGTCCAGTATGTCTTGCTTATCTTACTTAGATTGTTTGTGAATTAGGAGATAAGTGGATATACAACTGCTTTTTTTGTAGGGTGCTGCTTCTAGCATTTTTTTAAAAACAATATACAGCATCTTGTGTAGTTCCCATCAAGCTTTTCATCCAGTTGTAAAATAGTTAGCAAATAATTATCATTATTAAATAGAGATGGTTACTTAAACCATATAATTGCTTGGATATTATTAGATAAGAATACTTGAAACCATAAGAATGAGTAGAATTCATGTATTAAGAATATTTACCTGAAGCAATAATTGTATAGAAATGATAATTACTAAATAAGAACAATTATCTAAAACCATATAATTGCTTAAAGAAAAAGACTGACTTTGACATTGAATAACTCAACAAGTGCTGACATGTTGTAATACCAACCAACCTTATTTTTCCCCAGATCATGTAGTGTCATATTTGTCATCATTTTTGTGTATATGAGTAGCTGAATTGGTTGAGCAGTTGATATCGATAATTAGGCTTCCTGAAGCAAAGAGTATGTGAGTTTGTCTTGCTTGGGCCACATATTTTTTGTTAAAACAATTCATGCATTTGTCGATTTTCAATTTTTTCCTGTTTACTGATGTGCATAGGCTGAGATTGATAAAAACTTATAAAAATGAGGAGGAATTTTGATTGACTCATCAAAAGTATATTAATTTAAACATATTATCATTAAAAAAGAAACAAAGAAAAACAGTGAAAATGTCAAGATCAAAATAAAATCTGGAAATTAATAATATGTATATTCTGGGTGCAGCAGAAATACCACCCACATTTTAAATTGGTATTTGGTTGGTGTAAGTGAATTTAGGTAAGTGGTAATGGTAGCTCCATATAACTAATGTCTTATCCATTCTTTTTTTTTTTTTATAGATATGATCACTGTTACAATCATGGTTTGGTTAACCCATATTTTTAAGGGTTGACCAAAATAATTGATAATAGAAAGAATTATTTCACTCTTGTTTAAATAAAGGGCTATAGTTTTCTTTTAATCAATGAACCTGTGGTTCTGAAATTTTCAACCCATAGAAGTACTGATTTTGTATCCAAAAAAACGACATTTCAATAAGATATGAAATTAGTACAAAAAGCTCTTTGTATAGAAATTACAGATTCGCCAGACTTAAAAAACAACAACATTTCAACAGCAAACAGTGTGATCCAGTCTAAGCCATGATCTTTATGACACATATCGAAAAAAAAATGAGGCTAAGACATTAGTTCGATGGAGCAACCACAACCACTTTTATTACACAGGTGACAGTTTAAAATGTGTGAGTTATTTCTGTTTTATCTTGTATAAGAAAAGTAACTAAAATTAAGATGAGAGAAATACTAGGCAAACTAATTATTGTTTACATACTTCTTTTTATCAAGAAAATTTAAAATGAAAATGGTATATTTTTTTATAATGTTGTACATGCTGAATTCAACTTTCTAAATGTCTAATTTTTTTTACTCATTTAATTTAAATGGAAACCATTTATCATGTATTTCTTTTTGTTTTTTTTTCTCTTGTCAATCACTATTAAATGATTTGAAATGGTTCCAATGGAGACATTTCAGACTGGAACATTTGGAATCAGTTTCCAACATGGCGTTCAACTCTTTTTCATTGATTGATAGTTTAGGTCAAATTCTCACCTAGATTCCTAAATAGAAATCTCTTCTTTCAAAGTGTTGTAACCAAAATCTTACTGTTTGTTCACTAACAACATTGTTCACAAATGTAAAACATATATCACTCACATCTTCATAGCTCTAACTTTCCATAAAACAAAAAAAAAAAAATCATCTGTTAAAAAGATTTTCTTTATCTTCTCCCCAAAACGTTATAAAACTTAGAAAATGATGAGAAATTTTGACAGACTAATTAAAAATATATTAATTCAAAAATATCATTTAAAAAACAACTGTGAAAATATGAAACTGAAACTCTTTGCCAATGGTCCAGGAGACCTGGGTTCAATCCCAGGGCGCATCATACCAAAGACTTTAAAAATGGTACTTGATACCTCCTAGCTTAACACTCAGCAATATAAGGTACATATCAAGGGTAAAGTGGAGCAATCCAAGGAAAGGAGTAGCACCCTCCCCTACACCTCGGTGTAGTAGCTATTGAAAAGGGAGCCTTTTGGTTGTCCTCGACTACGGTCATCTTTACTTATATCTATATACATATTGAGATGCCTCTGATATAATGGGTTTCATCATTGGAAATAGGCACGGTGAATTAAATTCAAATCCTGGACAAGGTTGTTTGCATTTCTCATAGCACTGATAACCTTGTGAAAAGTTCTGAATCACACTATTCCCCTTCCAGCTATTGACAAATAGTAGGGCAGCCGGTCTAGGAGAAAGAAAACTCTGAATTCAAACCTGTTAAACTCCACTTAAAAAATTGACATTATATCACATCCTGCTTATTCTGTGGAGTAAGTAAATATAAATATACAATTAAAATTTACAGCTAAAAATGGTCAAAATTAGTAAAGTGCAGTGCAATATCGGAATATTTTACTTGTAAAATAAAACAAAGTAAATTAAGATCACTCAAAACACTGAATTTCACACACAATCTTCAGGTGAACACATCTTTACATTTTGGTGGCACAATGTGTGATATAACATGTACAAAATTTTCAAACATACTTTTTTCTTTTATCAGTATAAAACTGTAAGATACTAGATATTGCATTCAAATTTAGGTACATGAGGATATGAAACATCAATATGTGAACCATTATAATTGGAGACAAATTATCAAAAAATCAATTGTTCTCATGTTTGCATTTGGATAGAATTTTTGATTTTTTTTGCAGAGTGTTTTGTGATGGGTGGGTGATAATTGCTAGTTTATTGTGGAGGCAAAGAAGGCATTTTTTTATGTCTTGCTGTAGGTGAGTGCTAGTTTTAGTATTTAGTATTTCCCAGGTGATGGTGGGTTAGGTGTTCATGTCTTTTAGGTGCCATAAGTGTGTGGATAAAGAAGTGTTAGTTGAGTAATTTCTGTCAGTGAAGGAAAGTTTGTGGTTATATATTCTTTGTTTTATGGTACAATTACAAACACATATGACACTGCACTAAAAAACAGTGGTTATAGACAAAGACTAGAATACACACCTCCAAAAAGCAAACCAAAACACAGAAATAGAAGTATAACTTGGTTCAACCTACCTTATAACAAATACGTAACATCAAACATCGGTTGGGACTTCCAAAATCTAATAAGCAAGCACTTCCCCAATCATAGCCCCCAAATTAAAATCTTCAACAGAAACAATATAAAGAGAAAAAAAATATAGCTAATACAAACAATTATTGCCACATCTTAACATAATATATTCACTATATTCCTTACGTACGTACAATCATGGATTACAATGATGTATGCACAGTATATCATTAACACATCATTACTAATACAAATTATTAAAAATGCTTAATACTCCATAGTATATTACAATATAACATATCTCATCGCTATGATATATATTGTGATTCTGGCCCACCATACTACTGTGTCTTTTATGCTTACAAATCAAAACGTTATTTTCTTCGTAATGCAATGATGATATTTTGTTCCTTAGTTGAAATCATCACCACACACACACTCACGCACATGAATATATATATATATATAAAAACCCAAAAGTAAATATTTTTCTCAGTCAATCTGTCACAGCTTTGGCTACACATCACATCTCGTACATCCAGGAGACAACTTCGAATTTACCGCGTAGTGTATGTATCTTCATATACACGCATTCTAAATATCATTTATATGTCTACACACAATAATATACAAATATAACCAACACAAACGCGCAGACATGTGCACATAAAGAGTTGTACACAATTCTAATGTTCTTTTGACTGTATTTTTCGATTTTTTAGATTTCTTCTTAATCTCTCGTACTCTGCCTGATGATTGTCGTTTATTAAATGTTATGGAACCTGAGTTCAGAGACAAGCTTCTATGTTATTAAATATATAAAAAAACTAGTATATATTTACTTATTATATATATATATATATAATCTGAAAAGCAATTTAAAATAAAATGTGCATATATATATATATATATATATATATATATATGTGTGTGTGTGTGTGTGTGTGTGTGTGTTAGCTTGAAACCGTTTTCTTTGATTTTATCAATAGATGTTTTAAGCACGTAGTCTAGACATATGATGAAGAGGTATGGGACTAATGTGTCTCCTTGCAGTACACCTGCTACAATATCGAAGTAGTCTGTATCTCCATCCGGAGAACGGACTTTTATCTTAGTGTTTCTATAGAGCATCATAATGGCTGCGACTGTTTCTTCTACTAGGCCATATGCGAGAAGGATTTGCTCTATCTTTCCTCTGTGAATGGAGTCAAAGGCCTTACTTAGTAAAGTCGACAAATAGTATTGTTGCCAGTAGGTTTTTTTGCGCGTACACCTTCAAGAATTCGACGGATATTCAAAATTTGTGAGGTCGTGGATCTATTTCTCGGGAAGCCATTTTGGTTCTTCCAAAGTATGTTGTCAATTTTAGGTTCTATGCAGTTGTGTTGTAAGGCATTGTATATCTTGCCCACTATGGACGTAAGTGTTATACCTCGGTAGTTCTTGGCTAATCCGAGGTCGCCCTTTTTAGGAAAGGGGAGGATGCATCCCTTCATCCATCTGTCTATAGGATTTTGATTATATACAGCATTACAGTGTCTGAGCAGTATGTCGTCGAATTTCTTGGTCTTCCACACCTCTGGGGATATTTCATTGAGCTCTGCTACCTTCCTAATTTTAATTTTTCTCAGTACCGAGTCTAGTTCTTCTTGAGTAAACGGTCCTAGTTTGACGTCCAATTGCTCACTTATAATTCTCGTGATTGGTTCATGAGTAACTTCCTGAGGGTTTCCGAGTAAATTCTCGAAATGCTATTTCCACAGGTGTATTCGATCTTGTTGGCTAGTAGCTTTCAGTTTAGCTTTGGTAGTACTCTTCTTTCTGCTCACTTTGTTTATCGTTTGCCATGCTATCCTAGATTGTCTATCTTCCACCTAGTCTCTAATCTTATTGATCTGATTTTGAATGTATTCTGTCTGTTCTTTTAGGTATATGTTAGCTAATTCTTTTTGTGCCTTTTTAAGTTTCAGGGCATTGGTATTGGTTGGGTTCTTCCTGTTGCATTTGGAGGTAGCTTTCACGTATGCACGCTTTTCTCTAACCTCTAATGTCTCCCATGGGACTCTATATTTTTTTCTTTGTTTAGTTGGAATGAATTTAGCTGCCACTTCTAAGTGGGCATTGACGAAATTCTCATATTCTTCATTCGGAGTAGGTGTTTCTGTCTGTTCTTGTAGAGCATCGTATTTGTTTCTTAGTGCTAACGTGTATTTATCTCTAATATCTCTGTTATTAAGCAGGACCCAGTCATATTGTTTGGTGGTCGTTGTTCTAGTGTCATTCTATTGTAGGCTCAGTCATATTTTTGCCGTGACAATTCGGTGATTGGTGGACAAACCCTCAAATGAGGAGGTAAGCTTTGCAATTTAATGTGCTATTATTCAATTTCTTGTTTATTAATACGTAGTCCATCTGTGCTTTGGTATTGTTTGGATATGTCTAGGTCCAAAGTTTTCCCCTCCCTTTTTTGAAAGCTTGTATTTAGGCATGTTAATCTATTTTCTATCGTGAAATCTGTTAGATGTTGTCCATTTCTGTTAGAAGAGTTATGTAGGCTAAATTTGTGGTTTCGGTTTTTGCCAATGTCTCCACCAATGACGAGAATGTTGTGTTTCGGGATGCTGCGAACAAGAGAGGATAACTCATCATAGAAGGCAATGAGTTCAGTTTCTTCACTTACATTAGTAGGGCTGTAGCAGGAGATGATTGTTGTTCTGGGTTGCCATTGAAAGCAGCTACTATCATCCTAGGGTTGGTAAATATGTACTATCATCCAAGGTTGTATTTTCTCTATGCTATTAAGTGATTTTAGGGCTCGTGGTCCTATAAGCATATCTACACCTCCTATCATGGCCTAGATAGAATTTTTCCATGCTGATGCAGTGGCTAGTGTCCATCAATTACCAGAATCATGATATCTAATATCCTCGCTATGTGTGTATCTGTGCTCTTGAATGCATATTATATCTATGTTATGTTCTATGGCCGATGCAGTTAGCTCCGGTTGTTATCCTATTTTATTTAAGGTTCTAACATTGAAAGTAACTATTTGTATTGTTTGTTTGCATTTTAGTAATTTTTGATTGAGCTCTGTAGCTGATTTTTCAGACACTGAGGCCAGCAGGATGTGCCCCTTTTTTACCCGCGCAAAGAGTGATGTGGTTTGGACAAGTGGTTTGAGTGTGGGTCATGTTTATCTTTCGATGGCTGTTTTTATTCTCATCCATAGAAGCCACCCTTATAGATAAGCAGCAGTAGTTCCCCGATCGAACTAATCGATCCTGGCCATTGTTCCATAGGATTCATCCACCCAGGACCAGGTTAGACATCAGAGAGTTTATCCTTTAGCCTTTACGTAGCTAACAAAAGAAAGAAGCAGAAGGTACCCTGCTAAAACAATTACCGATGCGGAGTATGCCGATGATATAGTACTTCTGGCAAATGCACCCGCACAAGCTGAAACCCTGCTACATAGTCTGGAATGAGTCACTGCAGGCATTGGCCTCCATGTCAACACACACAAGACGGAATATATGTGCCTCAATCAAATAGGTGACATCTCCACACTAAATGGTAGCGCACTGGTTGACAAATTCAACTACCTAGGGAGCAGTGTCTCATCAACCGAGACAGACATCGACACATGACTAGCAAAGGCATGGACAGCTATCGATCGGCTATCGGTTGTATGGAAGTCAGACCTGACCTATAAAATGAAACGCAGTTTCTTCCAAGCAATGGTAGTATCGATACTGCTATATGGATGCACCATGTGGACGCTAACAAAATGTATGGAGAAGAAGCTTGACGGCAATTAGACAAGAATGCTGCAAGCAATATTAAACAAGTCCTGGTGACAGCATCCCACAAAACAACAACTGTACGGCTACCCGTCATGAAAACTATCAAAGTTAGATGAACCAGACATGCAGGACATTGCTGGAGAAGTAGGGACGAGCTCATAAGGGATATACTCCTGTGGACCCCTTCACAGGGATAAGCAAAGGCAGGACATTCAGCTCGAACATACATACAGCAGCTCTGTGCTGATAATGGATGTAGGCCAGAAGACCTGCCAGGGGCAATGGGTGATAGGGAGGGGTGGCGAGAGAGAGGCAGAAATATCTGTGCTGATGGTGCGACATGATGATGATGATGATGATGATATATATATATGAAGGACTAGTACTAGGAAGTGCAGGATGCAATTAGAAAATTACAAGATCATTTCGGAGTCAATGTTTTTTGTAATGTCATTTTCTATTATTTAGTAATGTCATTTTCAAATTATTTAGCTTTTCTTGTGAAATCATAGACCATATGTTTGTTTTAATCAGTTTTAGTTTTGAAAAACTTCTGTCACATGTACATGGGATCCAATTTGAATTAATCTAATTGGCTTAAAACCACCCTTTTGCATATGGTAAATTGCTACCTGGACTATTATATATATAATACAAATATGTATGTAGTGTGTATGTATGATTTTAAACCAAATTTGAAAATATTTTTAAACAACAACCAATTGAGTAAATTGGCATTAAAGAACTTTTATTTTTATACATATGTAAATGCTAAGGGATTAACATTCGTAAGTTTATCAGTTTTAAAATGTAAACAGACTTAAAAAAAACATCCCAAAACATCCCTGATGACTAGAAGCTGAAACAAGTCATGATTAAGAAATTTCTCAAACTATTTACAGATGTGTATGTATCTATTTCTTCATTCACTATATATATATATATATATATATATATATGTATCGGTTTCGGTTCTTTGTTTAATGGCATATCAACTCTTTTTAGGTTATTTAATGCCAAAGCCATTCTCCTAGAAGAACAGTAGTGGTACTATTTAACCCATTGCTGGGAGGATATATTTACTGATGAACCTATCCTTTCAGTGGTGACTCTTCTGTTTAAAGGGATTTAGAAGCCTTACTTTTGGTGCCTTCCTTGTAGTTGGACAAATTTTTAATTACTTTACCATTCTTTATTTTCAGGATAGTTTAGTTATAGAACAGGGCTGAAGTAGGATAACCTAGTTGTAGCACAGGGCTGAAAGAGGATAGTTGAATTATAGCATGGAGTTGAAGCAAGATAGGTTAATTATAGCATGGGGCCAAAGCAATAGTGAAGTCAATAATAACATTATAGAAAGTAGTCCTTTAGTAAGCTTAGCTTAGTTTAGTACAATTTAGAAATCTGAGATTCCCAGTGAGAACCAAACTCATTAACTATCTCACTAACCAGTGTACCATGTGAGGCACCCAAAACTAAGTGTAGTTTAGAATTGGCATGAGGCAAGAAGTATGGAGCAACTAACAAGGATTGAATTCACTACTCAATAGTAATAAATCTGAGACTAGCTTGCAAACATTACACTGCAACAGTGACCATGAAATTTGCTAAGTTTTACTTAGTCTAGCACACAGGCATCCATAACTAATTATTTGTAGTCACCCATCTAAGTAGGGAGCAAGCTCATTTCTGCATAATTTTAGGGGCCTGACAAAAACTGGTGCTTGAAACTTGAAACTAAAACCTAATATGAAGGAAACACTAGTTGCTCACTATGATTCTTCATATTCAGCTTACTTAGGTGAAAGTTTGTTTTAAATAAAAGAGAGATCAAATTGACTCTCACATGGTGTAATACTAGAGTCAGTTAAAAATTTTGTGATATTTTCGTAATGTAAAGCAGAATTTGACAATTCTGGATGATTTTGTGAAGTTTGTGAAAATGATAAATCACATTAGACTGTGAGATGTCAAGCTCACCTGATACCCTCTCAGCGCTACTCACTGGATTTGCCTATATGGCTTGAAACATGATCTCAGAATCTGTGGTTTTAGGCCTACCTGACCTTGCTTGATTATCAATGTTTTTGTAACCTGAGCGAAATTTCTTGAACTGGTTGGTTACTGTCCTATTATCAAATGCACCTTCACCTTTCTAACAACAAATGTTTTTGGTTATATGTAGCCCAGTTCACACTTGTCAAACATAACCCTCAACATTTGACAAAGTTGCATGTTCATCTGTGTGGGTTTGAAATTACACACAGAGTACAGCAATTTACAATGCATCAGTACACCAATTACAATGATACTACCAATCACAGTAGGTACCTACCACAGTTTGAACTGCTTTGGTCACATGATATATGTGCAGCAATTTAGATTATACCAAATTTTTACTCACCCTAATATCATCATATTTGTTATTGTATAATATTATTGCCTATCTTTTGCTTTTCATTATATAATATTATTGCCTACCTTTTGCTTTTCATTATATAATATTATTGACTTCTCAATTGTTTTTAATTGTATAATATTATTGTCTAATCATTTTTCATTGCATAATATTATTGATTGTTCTATTGTTTTTAAATGTATGATATTATTGAGTACCCTATTGTTTTTCATTGTATAATATTATTGATTGCCTTATTATTTTTCATTGTACAATATCATTAACTGCTCTACTGTTTTTCATTGTATAATATTATTGATTGCCTTATTATTTTTTATTGTACAATATCATTAACTGCTCTACTGTTTTTCATTGTATAATATTATTGATTGCCTTATTATTTTTCATTGTACAATATCATTGACTGCTCTACTGTTTTTCATTGTATAATATTATTGATTGCCTTATTATTTTTCATTGTACAATATCATTGACTGCTCTACTGTTTTTCATTGTATAATATTATTGATTGCCTTATTATTTTTCATTGTACAATATCATTGACTGCTCTACTGTTTTTCATTGTATAATATTACTGACTGCCCTATTACTTCTGCCTTGTAACTCTCAGCAGCTTTAATAAGAGTGATGATAATGATGATAAAATGACAACAAAATTACCTTTAATCTTAATTAGTTTAAATAAATCACCTTGATTGAGATAACATTAACAATATGAACAATGCTTCTCAAAAGGTTGTAGATAGAAAAATTTGTTTATGGCCTCTTGACAATGAGAGCATGAAAGTAACAAGAGAAAAACGTTAAAATGCCATTCGACATCCCCACTGATCAAAGAGTGCATTATATACCTAAACAGTGATCATCATTTTTTTTGGTTGTTTCATGTCTACAGGAACACAAAAAATGCAGTAAGTGGCGGGGTGGAGAAAGATGGGAATAACAAAGGGATGAGTGAGAGTAGGAGAAGTATAAGAAATAATTTTAAAAAAGAAGAAAAAAAATACTGGGAGAAAAAAGAAAAAGAGATACATGTAAAAGTGTGAGAAATTTTGGGAAAAGAGAGGAGACAAGTGATGAAAATAATGAAGAGGAGGACAATGTATTTATTGGGTGGATTTGTGAAGTGGGAGATGAAGGCAACCTGTGGAGTATAATATTTGCTGAAAATGATTGATTGATGTTTGGGGCTGTCTGGCAACTGACAGAGTAGGAAAATCTCATGATGTTTGTTGTGAGTGCCTTGTCACCGGTATGAAGGCCAGCAGTGCATTTAATGTAAATGGGAAATTTTTTATCTCCTACATAAGCAAAAAAAAAAAAAAAATGAATAAAAGAGAAGTAAATAAAATAAAATTAAAAAAAATAAAGTTATAGACTTGGCAAGAATATATACAGATATTTTTGTGATTATACTATATGTACGAGTATAAACACTAAATGGCGTATCATACACACACAAATATATATGAACCTATATAAATATTAGTACATAAATGCAATAAAATATAGAAACTATTCACAGATCATCTTTAAATACAGATTATACAGATATTCATATACCTTTATAGTTGTGATAGGTTTAGGTTTATTTGTTTAATGGCATATCAACCCTCTTAAGGGTTATTTAATTCTTAAATTTGATTCATTTGTAAACATTTGATTATAATCATTACTGTTTATCGAATATAAATAATTTGCACATAGTTATATGGATTCAAGTATTTCTATCAAATAATAATAATTTGTACACAATTATATGGTTTCAAGTAACTATTCCTATTTACTTATAATGATCATTTGTTTGCACAAAGTTATATCGAGCAAATGATTTGCACACAATTATATATGGTTTCAAGTATTTCTATCTAATACTAATAATTTTCAAACTGTTCTATTTGATCCATATGTGGGTCTTTAACAGATACTACTACTCCAGAACCAAGTTGAGCAGAGAGTAAAAGTAATTAAAGGATACTCTACACTCAAGAATTGGAGTCTTACCACCAGATGCAGTTTAGTAGTATACTCAGGATGCTGGAGTTTTTTTTATAAAGCAGGGGAGTCTTACCGCTTTTCAGGGAATACAATTGGTGTATTGTAAGCCCTGCTGATAGGGTAGCCTGTGTGTGTATGTGTGTATATCTGTTCTATCAAATGAGCTACCTCTAAAGCAGGTGGTGTTGTATATGAGTGGGTATATATACAAACAAACACATGTGACTAGTAAAACAAAATACCATATGAAACTACAGAAATTGTTCCCAAATAGCTTTTTAAATTCAGAGTCTATAGACATTCTTATATCTATATACATTTCCCCATCCCATAAGCAATTTTTTTCACTCTGCTGCACAACTCAGGCCTTCTCCAAAGGTCCATCAGACATAAAGAATAATGGGCTGTCCTATGTTTAGGAAAGTTTGGGTTCAGTTATTCCAAGAATTGTTCAAACTACTGAACTCATTCATTGTCTTGGTTTTGCTGTAACCAGAATGTTTGGGCCAACTAAGATATTAGTTGTCTGAATTTTTGAGACAAAGCTTGATGATTTTTATCATTCAGAGTTTTCGGATTATTGTCTTCATCTTTATTGCTATATTCACAATGTGGATTAAATAAAGGATATGGTTCCATGTAGGCTCCCAAGTTCAACAAACACTTGAAGAAGGCCGGAGGACATATCGGCCAGAATGTTGTGAATATAACAATAAAGATGAAGACAATAGGCCGAAAACCCTGAATGATAAATTTACACTAAGAGTTTAACTTTTTTCCAAAGTTTTCTGTCAACAGACTTCAGCATGTTAGAGGAGCTTTTCAAAATTAAGACTGATAAAGAATTAGCTAAGATCTACTATAAGCAGCTTGCAATTAAGAATTCTTGCCATGCCTTTTGTCGAGGAGTCCTCATGGCAAAGTGGCTACTGTGCTGGATTGCGACATTGCAGTAAGCATGTTCAAATTCCATTTATGTTCGCTTTCAGATTAATACCCCTGGGGAAGGTATGAGGCCTCTAATGCCTGTCCCAGCTGTGGGTTAAATAGTACCACAACTGTTCTTTTACAAGGATGACTTTGGCATTAAATAACTCACAAAGGTTGATATACCATTAAACAAAGAAACCAAACTGATATATTTTATAGAACAAGAACAGCCAAATAAAATGGCAAAATCCTTGATGACATTGTTAAAGTCCAACAGAAAACATAAAAAATAATTTTCAAAAATGATTTAATTGAAGTTTTTTTTTCCACAAGTTTTCACAGATACATCATTTTTACTTTTCTTTGAATAATTTTGATCCCTTTTTGGAGAAAAGGGACAAATTCAAAGACCACGCTGGGCAGCACAAATCTAACTGTGCTATTATTTAGCCATAGGATTATTGCTTTCTTCAAAAAATAATGATTCTCTGAATTATAGTAGATTAAAATAAATAAATTCTCAAAATAGATATTTTGGTATAATATCACTATTCAAAATTATTAATCTAAGAATTTTGAAAAGAATGCATTTCAAAATTGTTTTCAATTATTATCTTTATCATCCACAACAACAACAACTTTGACTAGTGTTATCTTTCATCTTCCTCCTTCTGCCAGTTATTATGCATACCAAATAAACCTCAATAACACAAAAAGTTCAAAACTAATATTTGTCAAATTTAAACTCGTAAATCTATTAAAACAGTAAATTACTTAACTAAACTTTCTGCCATTTCTAATGGTTAGTTTTTGAGATATTTGAAATTCATAAAAATGGACAGACTGAAGTTAATTTGCAGTTTCAACTAAAATCAGCTTAAGACCTCTGAAATCTAATAAAAACTATTTTTTCTTTTATATGTTTTGGAATTCTATTGTAAGGCTTAGTAGCAATGAATCAATGCTCACATGCGTAACCATGAATTACGAGTTGAAGAACGATTATATGGACATTGGGACGTTCCACTATTTGAAGGTGGCCAAGTCCATTCCCTGGATAGTGATTAGTTGTTGGCCCAGTGAGTGGGCATATTAGTATATATATACACTGGCTTGCTTCAGTCATGTTTCAGGTGTTATGGATTCGGTATTGAATTACAGTCCGTTCTACTTTTTGTCTGCCAGCTGGATGCTAGCTGGGGCCGCTGAGCCAGTAAGTGTTGTTATTCTTATCTATTCTGCGCATTGAAGCAGTGGCTTCTACAATATGTTGAAATATGAGTAAAGGGAAGAATCTAACAAGTGCTGAAAAACAGAAAATAACAAAGTTACTGAGTTAGTGAATGTCCACTTTAGAGATATAAAAGGAGGTTCATAGAGATCATCAAACAATAAAGAAGGCTGTTAAAAATATAGCTAAGTTGAGAACTCAAAGCAAAGAATAAAGCTTTAAGAACATGCTTCCTTGAGATGAATGTAAACTAAAGTCAGTCATAGCCAAACAACCATTTTTGGCCAGCATTCAGATTTGTAAAAAGGCTGGAATTGAGGGAAGCAAGAAGGACAAAAGGTGTAAATTCAGATCAGTAAAAAAATCTCCGAAGCAACTTCCTCTTACTAAAACGAATATTCTAAAGCATTAAAATTGGGCCAGGAAATATATGAAAATTGACTTTTCCGAAGTAATTTTCAGAGATGAAACTCAAGTGACATTGGATTGGACAAAGGATGGATTTTATCCAATTCAGACATGCCTGTTGTGAAAAGAAGGCAACAAGGAGGTGGTAGTGTGATAATATGAACCACTCAAAGTTGATGATGGAGTTAAACTGAACAGTACTTATGATTGCAATTTTATGGACAAGACTTTCTTTTCATGGTATAAGCCTCAGTCTTGCAGTTTCAAAGTGAAGTGTGTATTTATGCATGACGATGTTCCTTCTCAAGTATCTTAGCTTACTTGTGAATTCTTCAAGTATAAAAGATTTACAGGAGATAAGATAATGAGATGATCACCATCAAATCCTGATATGAATCAAAAATCTATAGTCAATAGTGAAGATGAAATTATATGAAGGTGGCAAACAATTTAATAGCCAAGCAGACTAATGGGAAACAATTAAAATTACTCTGTCGGAAATTGAACCTGCTGAAGTAAAAACAATTAACAAAATCAGTGGCTGTTATTAAGAAAAAGAGTCCCTATATTGAAATGGATTCAAAGACTTATCATGTTTGTTATTTGTTCTATTATAGATGTTGATCAATTTTTGATTTTATTACCTTTTTATTAAAGTAAAATGTGATTATTTGTTTTTGCCAAACAACTTTAAATAACAATTTAAAAAAATTTTTTTTTAAATAACTTTAATAAAACATATTGATTCTACCTAAAATTTTAACTCAGGTTTTAGTTTGATATTTAAATTGATTGTTTGAAATTTGACAATTTTTTTAATGACAAAATTTGATTTATTAAAGTTTATGTGATTTGGTTAGTAACTTCAGACAGGGTGTAGTTGCTTTTTATTAATAATTTAAACTAATATTATCTTTTATCTTCCAAATTTTACTTGCTTTTTATAGCAACTTACTTAGTTTGTTATTTCTACTTCATACTTACCAATCAGTAGGGCCCCAAATCCACTAAATCTATACCCTCAAGAGTACAGGTCTGTGTTGATGCCCAAGGAGGATATTTAGTGTATTAATATAGGATCTGAGTACTATTTCAGACATTGTATACATAGTAATTATTTAACACAATACAAAAATATTACCGGCATGTTTAATATTGATTAAATTGAATCATATTTAGAGTGATGCAATTTTATGTACTATCATTACATACATATATATATATATATATATAGATAGATAGATAGATAGATATTGATATATTGAGGTGTGCTTAAGATAATGATTATCATTATAAGAATTAGTGACCCAATTTCAAAACCTGGACAAGGCTGTTTGTATTTCATTTCACACTAATGCTCTTTGGAAAAGCAGGAATCCTTCTGTTCTCCCCGCCCCCAGTAGAAGAAAACTAGTAGGGCTGACTATATTCTTTAGCCTTGGTTAGGCAACCAGTCTAAGAGAAGGAAAACAGAATGCAAACCAGGTATCATCCACTTAAAAGTTGACCTTATGTCATATCCTGCCTATACAGAGACAACTTGTGTATATATATATATATATATATAGAGAGAGAGAGAGAGAGAGAGAAAACATATAGAGAGAAGTATATATATATATATATTATATATATATATATATATATATAAGTTGTATCCAGTCATGAGGCTCCAGTTTTAGAGCTTTGAGCATTATTGCTATTACTTCCAGGTCCACTCTAATCGGAAGTGGTAGTGTGGTAGTAGCTCTTAAGGTGCCAATTCTGTGACTAATTAATCTGTTAGAGTGTTTATCTGAAGTGTTCATCTGTTTAACATTATTTTCAAGAAATATTTTTGTATCATAATTGTTAAATTGACTTTGATAAAAGTTGATCTCCCATAAAACCAACCAACCAACCAATCTACTTCATACAAGTGACAATCCAGTGACTAGTATTTAATGACTCGTTGTTTGTCCTTAAAACCCTGAGACTCTAATGCCTGTGTCCTCTACCTTAAGCTCCTCAGGGAAAAATAACTGAAAACATAAAATGTTGTAATCTGTTATTTAATTGTAAGGTTGTTAAATAAAAGATTCAAACATTTTATATGCAATAGCCATGTATGTATTTACCCAAACCCTCTGCCACAAGCAGGATGTAACACAAAGTGAATTTTTAATCAGAGTTTTCCTTCTCCTTCCTACACCAGTTGCTACATCAAGGATAAGTACTGTGTGTCCTACTATTTACTCAAAGCTGGAGGGAGAATATTTGGATTTATATCTTTTTCAGTGGTATTAGTTCTATGTTAAATGCAAACCATTTAATCTAGGATTTGAACTTGGAGTACCAGCTTCATTTTTTTATGATGATAATCATTACACAGTGAACTTCAAATGCAATAGTAATGTAGCAGTGGGAATTCCCCAGCTAGAATTCAAGCAGTGAGCATGTATGTACTTCCAGCTAGTAGCACAAATACTTGTCACTTGAATTCTAAGGATGAAAAAGAAGAATATAAATTTTATATAAAAAGTTAATAATGATAATAAGTAGATAGAGATTAACATAAAGAATAAATTTGAAATAAATCACTTCATATAAAGCCTGCTATAATATGTTGTACATACTTATATATATATATATATATATATATATATATATATATATATATATATATATATATATATATATATATATATATATATACGTGGTGCATTTAATAAGTTTCCAGACTTTTTTGTACAGGCATTTAAAATTGTTGTAGACTCTTGAAAATTCACTATGTTATTGTTATACATCTTATGAGATGACTGACCAATTTTTATGATTTCAGGTTCAAATCAACAGCTACAGCAGGAATTGGAATACACCCTACTAAAGCCTGATTGTCACAACTGGTGAATTTCAAAAATGCAATCTAGACGTGAGAAGACTTAAGAAGAATGATATGCAATAAAATTCTGTTTTAAACTTGGAAAAAATGCCACAGAAACTTATGGGATGCTTCAGACTGCTTTTGGAGCATCTTGCATGAATCGAGCATCAGTTTTTGAGAGGCATAAGAGATTCAAGGAAGGCAGGGAGTCTGTGAGGGATAATGAGAGGTGTGGAAGGAGTAAGGAAGTCAATACACCAGAGTTGATTGGCCAAAGGGTTAGGGTTAGGGTTAGGGTTACTATGTTGAGGTTTTAAGGGAGTTCAGGAAGAGATTCCATCGGAAGAGGCCAGCACTCTTCAAACCAGGTCAGTGGTATTTCCAGTTGGACAATGCACCAGTCCACAACTCCATCCTTGTCACAGACTATTTGACCAAGATGGGCATCAAGACGGTTCCTCAACCTCCCTATAGTCTAGACCCTGCTCCTTGTGACTTTTGGTTATTCCCTAAGCTCAGAGGCTGTTGTTATGAGACAATTGAGGAGATGAAAGAGGCTGTGATGAAAGTCATTGACACGCTCATACAAGAGGACTTCGATGGGGCCTTCCAGAAGTTGTTGGAACAGTACAACAAGTGCATTGCAGCTGGAGGAGATTACTTCAAAGGGGACTAAAGTTTCATGCGTGTACTATCAATAAAAATGCCCATATGAAAAAAGTCTGGAAACTTATTTAATGATCCTCGTATATACATATATTCATTTATGTATATATATATATATATGTATGTATATATATATATATATGTATACATTTATCTGACAAAATATTCAACTATATATGTATATATATATATATATAATCAGTTGAGAATTTTGTCAGACAAATTAGCACACTAAAAAGTGTTTTCAGTTTTATGTGTCTCCCTTTTCAGATTTATTAGCTAAGTGCTATCTTTAAATCCCACATATCCAAGAGATTTTCAGTTTTGCATGCAAGAGACAAGAAACTGAGAGTGAATCTGTCTGTCCAAACAGGAACATTCATACTTATTTTTTTATAAGCAACAGCAGGAAGTGATGGTATATCTCAAATAGATTTTATCGGATTTCCTTTAAGGAAGTTGTAAATATTAACACCAGATTTCATGTCTCTATTTTTTCCTCTAAAAAATCCACCTTTGTTGTTCTTGTCAGTTTTGTTGGTGATCTCACATATCTTTCAATTTATATATGTCAATATCTTTTTTTAGTAATATTAGTATTACTTGTGTTCAAACAGTATCAAAACTGAATCAACATTTACCAAGATAGAAGCCATTATTGAATGAAACATTAATTTTCTTCAAAATAGTCTCTTTAAAATCTAACACTTATTCCAGTTAGTTTTCCATTAGTTGAAACACCTCTGAAGCTCCTCAAATCTTAACATCATTGAAACTAACTTCATAATTTTCTTTTTAAATTAGCACTGACTGATCTAGACATCACCAGTTTACTGTATAAGCTACTCAGTAGTGCACGTGTTCATTTAAATATAAAATTCAAAAAAATTTAATTTTTAAATCTTGCTTTTTTATCACACCTTGCAGAAAAGAAAAAGAATGGGAGAAATGGATATATTGCTAGAAAATTTGATAGAAAAAGAACTAAATAAGAGAAGAAGATAGATAGACTGATATCGAAAAGGCACAGAATGTGATAACCATATAGATGGAAAGAAAATAAGATATAGAAGTAACAAAATAAGATAGATATAAACTGAGATTAAAAAGGAACAAGATAGGTAGGAACTGAAATTAAAAAAGGAATAGAACATGATAAGCATCTAGATAGGTAAATAGATAATGAAGGAATGGAATGAGATAAGCATAGAATGTAAGAAAAGCTTATAGAAGAAAAAAGACAAAATAAATATAAGCATGTATAGAAAAAAAATGGAAAAAAATAAGAATAAAATAGATTTATAAATAGACAAGAAGAAATACAGCAGTTCAGTGAATGTGTTAGATGCATTTTAAATGCATGTTACCTTTTGTATGAGACAATATGACAATGCTTTATTTTCCAAAAGGTTGGCAATCATAACATCTACACAAACATGAATACACAAATCATGAAATCTCTTTCTTTGGCAGAGTAAAGGTTAGTGATCAAAGGTAGTTTCACTGATAGATTTAATTCTGTTTTGTTTAGGATTCATGTTTTTATATATGACCTTTGCAAAAGATACAATAACCCTGTCATATTGAAGAAATGACATCTAACCATATAATATTTGTGTAATAAACATATCCGTGGAGACATAAAGTCAGAGCACAACACTTTAGATCATAGGGGGAATAAAAATCATTGTACAAATATCTTGAATTTATTCATACACATCTTTCATTATATGTTGATTTATCTATCTTTGCACATCTATATAGATTGGGTATATTCAGCTATATATCTACCACTCTCTCAATCTAAACATATATATGTGTGTGTGTGTATATGAATGTATAAGAGTACACAGACTATATTGTATCTGTGTGCATAAACATTCACTCATGTACATATATATATATTGTCTAGGTCTCTGAGAGTATTAGAAAATATACATGCAACTATTTCACACACATGTGTGTGTTTCGTAAATATATGTGTGTGTAACCAAAAGGCTTTAGGTACAAAATATCTTCTTGGTAGAAAGACAAGAATTGATTGAAAATGTGGTCCTTTATTTCCTTATGGAGTGATTTCACAAAATGTTGAAAATGTCAAGTGAGACAATAGATTTGTTAGGTAAAATCTGGATTGATAAACAGATTGAGTGATTTATTCAATTTTTGCTAAAATGTATTTTATATATATGTGTGAGCATGTATATATATATATATATATATATATATATATATATATATATATATATATATATATATATATATATCAGTAATATCCAGTGAGTATCTAAAGACAATGGGTGTAGATTATCTGCGAATAGAATATATGAGGATTTTCATATAAATCTATGGGAGTGCTTGAATAGTGCATGGTGACAGTCAGTTCCTCATCTATGTAATAAGATATATATATATATATATATATATATAACACACACACACACACACACATATATATATATATATATATATATATATATATATATATATATATAAAATCTATTAAAAATATATATATATATATATATAAAATCTATTAAAAAACAAAACTCATAAAATTTTGATTACTCATGAGCATACTTGAAATATATTTAAAGTATGCTCATGTGTAATCAAATATATATATTGCCTGCATACTCATGTGTAATCCAATAAATGTATTACTGGGATTGACCATGTGAAAAATAGGGAAACCTTTAAGGATTGCATTATTATCATTCCATAACCAAAACAGGGGGACAATGAATAAAGACACAAGAGAACAAAGAAAATTTCTATTAATGAACAAATAGAGAAATCAAAATAAAGAGCAAAAACATAAGATAAAAACATTACCCGACTCCAGAAAAAATAAGTAACCCCCACCCCCCACTGTACTCCAAGTTGTAAGCTTTCTTTCTATATTGGCAGCAACTTGGTGCATTTATTAATCTTCTCTGTTACTCTAAATCTTGTTGATCCTTTCTGACTGGCTTTAAGTTCATAACTTTTCAATTATGAACCCTTCTTTCATACAATCATCTTCAAAATTGATTTCCCTGAGAGTGTCTCGATGGTTAAAATATAAAACCATTATTCAAGAGGTTTAAAGTGAATTCAGTACATTATACAAGGTTTGGTTTGGTTGGGTTTTATGGCATATCAGCCATTTTAGGTTATTTAATGTCAAATCCTCTTCATACATATATATTAAATATATATATGATTGATAAATACATTCTGTAGATAACGTTCTTAAAAGAGCCAGAGCAATTTTTGCACATAGTTAAATGGTTTCAAGTATTGCTATATAGCAGTGTCAATTTAACATCAGTCATTTGTTTGCCTGCATAGTTTGTTCTATTTGACCCATAGATAGGATGCTACCAGGTGCTACCACACCAGATCAGAGGAGACTTGGGAGCAATACCAATGAAGGAGCCCTCAGCATTCTCTAAGTCCCTCTTTCAGGATTTATTCAAAACAGCATGTAGCATCTTTGTGTAGTTCTTGTCAAGCTTTTTAGTTTAGTTTGGTTTCTTTGTTTAGTGGCGTATCAACCTTTGTGGGTCATTTAATACCAAAGCCATACTTATAAAAAACAGTAGTGGGGTTATTTTACCCATAGTGGGTAGAGAATTAGGGAATTCTTACCTTTCTCAAGAGTATCAGTCCAAAAGTAAACATAATGGTATGACTGGAATTTGGACGCACTATGATGTTGCAGTTAGCCACTATGCCATAGGGACTCCCCTGTCTAGCTTTTTCTGCAAGCATTTTGTTAGAGTTCAAGCAGAGCAGAAGGAGTTCTGGCTCCAGTGTTAAAAAAATTAGCTATAGAGCCCAAAGCAAATTTACTTCAATGCAAAAACACTTTCAACATCACAACTTCTAATGGACCCTAAATAAAATAACCTACTACTCAAGCTTCTGCAACCGAAAAGAATATAGACATCTTATACATACAGGAACACAGATATTACCATAGTAAACTAGAACAAAAATACCATGAATCTGGAAATGTATGGATATTTGTGTTGGTATCTGCATGGAAAAACTTTGCTTATACCACCATTGGAGGTGTAGCAATGCTTCTCAGCTCTGGTGTTTTAAAATCACTAAACAGCATAAAGAAAATCTGACTGAAAATGATGTGTGGGTAGCATTAGACATTATTAGGGAATGGCAATTAAAAAAAGTTATTTTCCAGGAGCCATTTCAAAGTTGGAAGGGGTGGTGAGCAAATTTTTACATCATTGCAGGGATTACACCCCTTGCCTGCTGAAGAGTTTTCTGTTTGGCACCAAATAGTACAACTAATGGCTATTTGGTGGTATGGCCAAAGTGGCACATAAAAGAAGAGTGTGGCTAAGTCAAATCCTTGACAATGCCTTGAAACAAATATTTCCTGGCCTCATGACCTCAATGACCACATGACACACAATAGCATGCCTCAAACATGTAAATTTTTATTCAATACTTCTATTTTCTCATATGTATTCAATTAAGGACTATAGAATACAAAAGACTCTTTCAACATAATAGGACTTTGCTCTATAATGTACTCTTTTAGTATTTCATATCATTTTTGTATTCATACTATTAAGTTTGCTCTGGCAATGAAATGTTCTTGTAAATTCTTCATGAATTGTCTTTGTATTGTTCCTCTGCCACAAGTGTCAGAGTTGTTTCCTCAAATTGATAATGTTAGTGGTGAGTTATGGTAGTCAGATACAACAAACATATGAAGACGACTTTTAGTCTTCAATATCATGGCCATCCACAACATCATTTTCAGAGAAGTATAGATAAGGAAAGAACAACACAATATGGTGTCAAATTTGATTAATTTGAGGTATGTTTTAAAACTCCTTTTATTACTGGGGAAGTGCTAAAAACTAAATAAAAATAGTAAAAATGTGTTTGACTAATTAAAAAATGTAAATTTTAATAAAGTTTTTGGATTAGTTTGTATATTAATAGATTTTTATTTTTTTGTTTTAATTAATGTGCATTATTTTAAAAATTCTTATTAAGACCATATTAATTAGTATACTGATTATTCTGTTTTTAATCACATTAATAAAAAATTATTTGTCTACATTTCTGAGATGAAGCTTGATAAAGAATCTACCTTTATAAGAAAAATAATAAGTTTTTTTTACATTTATTTTCAATCTAATTACCAACGCAACCTTTATTACATGAGGATAAAAGTCAATGCAGGAGACGTCCATGATCATATCAAGAGATACAGGATTATGTACTTCATTGTTTTAAATTGGCAGTAGACACAATGCCAAGAAAGAAGTATGTGTTTGTTCCAGGTGTATGTGGAGGCAGGGGGGGGGGCAAAAGTGTAGTTTGTGAATTAAGGGTTTGTTTTGGTTTGATGGTATATTAACCATTGTATGTTATTTAATGCCAAATCTTGTTTATAGATACATATTAGATATATGATTTGTAAACACATTTTGTTGATAACATTTTTAAAAGAACCCAAGCTCATTTTTTGCACACAGTTAAATGGTTAAATGGTTTCAAGTACTGCTATGTAAGTGAAACAATTTAACATCGGTCATTTGTTTGCACACATATAAGTAGATATACATGATATGTAAAAATTAAGTTAGTAATTTCATTCTAAAATGGATTTAGAACTAATCTTTTGCACACTAGAACTGCTATTGTTTCTACACAGTCAAATGGTTTCAATTATTGCTAACACTGATAATTCTATTCGATACTAATTATTTATTTTCAGACAGTGAAGTCGTTGCAAATATTGGTACTTAACTCTAATAATTTTATTCAATATTACTCATTAGTTTGCTTAAAGTTAAATGGTTCCAAGTATTTCTATGCATCACTAACAATCCAATTAAACATAAGTCATTTGTTTATACACAGTTGAATGGTCAAAGAGTTCGATATCAAACAATTCAATTTAACATGTCAATTGTTTGGACTTACTTTAAATGTCAAACAGTTCTATTTGACCCAGAGATAGGACCCTATCAGGTACTGCTACTCCGGGCCAGAGTGGACATAGGAGCAATGGCAATGAAAAGATATGCCACATTCCCCAAAGCTCTAGCATTACTAGAGCCTCATCATCAGAATGTTTAGTGTCATATCCAGGACTCTTGCTGTTGGGGGGTCATACCCCATGGCAGAGATGTGGTTGGTATATTCTACAGCCCCAAAAGCTAGTGAATCAAGGGTGCAACTGTCCAAATAAGTTTGGGAACCACTAATCAAGAAGATAAAAGCATTGCTTAAACATATCTATTTCCTGGTAATAGTGAGTTCCGTCCTTGGAGTGGGTAGTATACAAAGATAAGTTATGCATGATATCCTTTAATATTGGAATGAGAATAATTTATCCTTAAAGACTTCAATAGAAAATTCTGAGTTTACCAACTATGATACCTGAATGAAACCAGTGGGTATAAAAACTGAAATTTTGGGACTGCAACAACTAAGATGAAGATACTTGTCTGATTAAATTAGTTTATACATTTACTCAAGCCTTCTTGTCACATGGCAGGGTAACCTTCAGTTGTGAAGTAGCAAAAGTTGTATCGCAGTTTGTCATTCCTTAAAAAACTTTGGAATTGCAAAGAGGGGAGACCTGTGGCAACTGCCAGTCTTATATTGAACCTTTTCTGGATCCAGGCAAAGATATCATAAAACCCTTAGTAGTAAAAGTGAAAGAACTAGAAAAACTTAATTTGAGCATAAAAGCTTTTGTATTAGTAAGGTTTAGATTTTCACCATTGTTTTCCCCTTCCTTTATTTCTTCTTTTTTTTTTTTTTAATAACCAATCTACCACTTCATATTTTTGAAGAATATTAGAATATTTTACTATCTCTGTCCCGTAACAGTTGTTACATTTGCATGCATTAAATGCAATAACTATAGTGGGACAGAGCTGGTATCTCTTTTTCAACTTCATTTCATTTGTTTAATTTGACAATTCCAAACTAATTTATTTTGCATTAAGTGGATGGAAGTAGCCAATTATAATTTATAAACATGCAGGAAAAATATTCTTTTAATAACTCTTTTATTCTGCTCCACTGACCTAGAGAGATGCACTGCCTTCATTTTCTGAATTATCTTATTCAAGAAGAGTGCATACTCTCTGTTCAACAGACAACTAGTTAATTAATAAGCACAGACTATGCAGTTAATCTCTCTTGAGTTCTTAGGCTATGAATTATCTGGTCAAAGGCATCCAGTCTGGGTCATTATGCCACTATCTTATCACTTGTTAAAGGCAGAGCACTGATTAAAATGATATTTAATGAGCTTAGTTTTGTACACTGCAAGGATATAAGTGTAGGACACTCAATGAGGATCATTCTCATTGAAGCTGTGATGGTCAGCAAGACTAGCATGCCAATGACTGCTCTAGGACAATAATTTAGTTATGGAATAATGAGGGTTTTTTATTTGTGTATAATAAAGAGCTTTTTGACTTTTGAACATTTTTTAAAATTCACTATCAATTGAGTGATGTAAACAGTGTGGAATGGAAATTGGCACAGAAAATGAAATTGGCAAGCTAAGTTTAAATTTCAGCTAAGGCTGTTTGCATTCTCTTTGCACAAATGCCCTTTGAAAAGGCATGAATCCATCTCTTTTCCTTTCAGTTATGTGTTAGAAGTAGGGCAGATGGGGCTCAGCATGGCAGAGTAAGGCCTGTAATTCAACATGTCTTACAGAACAAGGGTTGCCAAGCGAAATGGCAAACTACTCTTGGGTAATACAATGTCATCAATCATATGCAAGATCAAAATGAAATGCACAAGTATATGTATGTCTGTAAACAGACTGCACTCAAGAAGATCAGTTAAGTTTTTAAAAAGTTGTAACAGAATAACTCTGCTGAAAAGAGAAAATACAAAAACAAATGAGAATAGATAGATAGAATACTAACCTTGGAGAATGATAGACATATTTGGCGTATGTGGTAGGTGTCACCTCAGCAAAGCATCAATAGGTAGATGGATGGATGGAAAAGCTAAGTGAGCAAGAAAGAATATTAAATAAAATTATTTAAAATTGTTATGGAAATGAGAAGTCACTAAAATTTATGATATATATAAGTATATGAACATTAAACAAAATAATGAATGATAAACAAAAGAAGTAGGTTCATGACACAAAATAGGATACATGTGATATAAAAAAAGAAATTCAGAAGTGAAAAATGGGAGACACTTTAAGAGTCAAACTGAGATTACCTGAACCATAAAAGGATCTCTCTAGTTTAGAAATGAGTGAATGTCCTGTAAATTGCAACATATTAGTCAATTTGGCATATAAGATGGCCTCAGAATTTTTAGCTCTAAATTTTGGGTTACATCTATACTTGCTCAATAGACTGACCCCACAAACATACAGTAGGTTATGGGTAGGCCAAAAATTATCCAGTCGGCCTAAATGAGTATACATTTGGTTTTGGTGTGGTTTCTTCATTTAATGACATATCAACTTTCATGGTTTATTCAATGCCAAAGGCATCCTTGTAGAACAATAGTGGTACTATTTAACCCATAACTGGTGGGATAAGGAGATCCATATCTTTCCCAAAGGTATTCGTCCAAAAGTGAATTAAATAGTGTGACTTAAATTCAAACTCACTTACAATAATATTGTAGTCCAGCATGTTAATCACTACATGACAGAGACTTCTCCTAAACAAGGATAAACTTTGATAAGCTGTAACAAAAGCATATAAGACCAACATATTGTATCAAGACATTGACTATAATACCTTTATTTATATGGGTTATTATACATAATTTAGAAAAATTTTAAGATAATTTGTATGGTAGTTTTATTTCATATTCCTCTTTGTAATCATCATCATCATCATGTCGTGCCGCTAGCACGGATATCCCTGACCCTCTCTTGCCACTTCTCCCAATCGTTCATCGCCTCTGGCAGGTCTTCTCACATAGCTGCTGTATGTATGTTTGAGCTGGTCCTCCTGCTTTTGCTCGGCCACATGTGGGGGTCCATAGGAGTACATCACTTATGATTGCCAAGCCATATGTGGGTGTCTTTGTAATGATTTGTTACATATGTTCACCAAACATGAGTTTAAGTTGAAAACCTTTGTGGTAATCTGCTGGTGTTATGGTAAGTGGTGTATATTGATTATTAAGAAAACTGTTTCACAAGTTGATCACTTTGTGGTAAAGGTTTAGGTTTTATCCAGCCTTATAAGTTGATCTGTAGTTTTGTAGAGAGATTTTCAGGCTTAAAAAGTCGACTTGTATATCACAATTTACAGTATATATAAATTAACTTTTACTAAGAGGATGGATATTTGTTCATATTCTTTCTCTGCACTTATGAAATATTGAATGTTCTATACACCAGAAGTAAGGTAGGCATAGTTAACCCTTTAAAAATCATTCAGAACAAGATTACAAATGTTATAAATAAGCGTGGTTGCAAGAGACAATGGACAAGAGGAATATATTTAATTCTGTTTATTTTAAATAAATAAAAATTGGTATGTTGGGAGAGACATGGGCCTTCTTCTTCCACCAGATAACAGGTCAGGAAAAGAATGGGTATAAGTCATTATTGAGCGGCTTTGTAGGTATTGTGGTACAGTGTGTGATGTGGGTTGGTAAGCTCTAAGCTGTCTGTGGCAGTATTGGGATGTGATTTTGATTGGTAGGGCGTCTGGTTATTTGTTCTTGTCCGAATGTGAAGTGTGACGATCTTCTCTCTCAAAGGTCTCAGAGCTGACTCCCTTTTTGAACTTTCATTGACCATTTTATAGTTGCATTTGGGTCAAATCATCTCCAAAAAACTTTGGGGGGGAAATTTGCTGATTGGGTGAGAAAAAAAAAAGAAAAGTATCTTTTAAATTGTAAATATAAAGTTACATTTCAACCGGATGGATGCGTGGAGCCTACCTGTGCAGTGACATGTTTTATTCATTTTGGTTTTAGCCATCATCTAGACAACATTTGGCTTTTGAAATGTACGTTTGTGGTGTTTTATTTGGGTTATTTTTTTTTTTGGTTTTTTATTGATTTTGCTTGAGAGTTAATTTGGAATGTATTAGTAAATCAGAAGGGATTTCTGTATATAACACAAATGATGTATTAAGTTTTCAATTGTATCATAAAGTACTTTAGTAATACTTAGTGAATTTATACCTATAGTTATAAATACTTGAAACTTGTAGACAAACCGGTAGCCTTTGAAAATGTGCACCTCTGATATACAAAATTCAATTTGCAATAATCTCTTTCCACAATAAAATGATATGACTCTTCCTGACAAAATATGGTGCAAATTTGGGTATTAACTTTAGCCAGAGAATACACAGTATGTTTTTCAGCTGTCACACTAGCAGCTGCTGATAATTTCAAGAAACAGAAAGTGAGCCAACAAACAGCATTTTTCAAAATTTTCTGCCCACAGTAAATATTTAATTTAGTTTTTCTTTCCCTTGAATTTATAACTTATTATCATAGTTCTTGAATGATGACTTTAACTTCTATATTTTAATAATTCAAATAGAAATTATAATTCAATGGTATAAGCTTTTCTTCTTATCTGTTTGATTTTGTTTTGAAATTTATGTTAATAATTATAAACACAGACATCTTTATTTCATTTATATGTCAGATTGATAAATATAATTAATTTTCCTCAAAGATCATAATAGTTTTATTTATTTACCCTAGTATAGTTTTCATGACTCACCACTAACTGAAATAGAACTGTTATATATATAGGATAAGGCAAAAGTGACAGGACAGTAAAACAATCTTGTTATTGATTGGCCTATTACTTTTTTCTTAACCTGTATATTGTTAATATGTTCCAAAGATTTTACAATGTGAACTGTGCTAAAAATCATAACAATAGGAATTGTTAATGGTCAGGAATAAATACAAACATTTTTGAGAGAGAATGTATCAACCATAAATGCATTAATAATGATTTTCTTAATCCTGGCATTATTTACAGAATATGTACACATATACTTATGGAGAAATGATAGATTTGTTAAATCTGACGAGATATGAAAAAATAAGTGGAGAAGAGGATAAACTGAAATACAGACAACATATTTAAGAATAATATTTCGGCTTTATTTTTTAAAAAATTCACCAGATGGTGGATTTTTTCTAAAGTTCAACATAGGAGGAAATAGATAAATAAAAACAGGGAAGGGGTCATAAGAAAGAGGAAAAAAAACCCTCATTCTGATGAAGTCTGTTTGAAATAAAAACAAGATATTATTCTTGAATCTGTTGTCAGTGTTTCAGTTTATCCCCTTTTCCACT
>OY757908.1:70527875-70542875 GCA_963585895.1 Sepioteuthis lessoniana
CCAGCTATGCCCAGCATGTTTTGCTCATCTTATATAGATGGTTTGTGAGATGGGCAGCAAATGACCGTATAGCAGTTTTTTTGTGGGGTTCAGCTTTGTGGATGTATTCAGAACAGTATTCTAGCTTTTTCTCAAAGCTTTTCATTAAAGTCCATGTGGTGCAACCGTACAGAATTACTGACAGCGCTACAGCTTGGAAGAATTCTCATCTTATTTTATCAAAGAGATTAGATTTCCATATCCTCAATAACCAGTAAATAGTAGTCTATGCCTTTCTTATGTGTATATTGACATCCCTTTCTGTAGAAGAGATATTCCTACTAAGGTATGAGAATTGGTCTACTAATTTTAGAGGTTTGCCATTTAAAGGGGTGATGGCTCTATTTTGTTTAAAACATATGAACTCTTTTTTACACTGAGGCTGATGCCTCTTAGTGCCTGCTCCACATTATGTAGCTGAGATTCAGCTTAGACAGGTGTATTTGTGAGAAGCACTAGATCATCTGTGTCGTCTGCATCTGGTATAGTTTCTGTAGGATATCATCTGCTTCATTCCTTTTTGAGAGTGAAATCATTTTCTAATGACATTTGTTATATATAATCAAGGCAGATTATAAATAAAAATAGTACTGATGTATCTCCTTGCAAGACTTCAATGACAATGTCAAAGAAATTAGTGTCACCATTGAGTGAGCAAACTATAACCTTAATGTCTTTGTAAAGCATCATTATAGCAGTAACAGTTTCTTTGGAGAGACCATCATCTTTCCTGTGTGTATAGAGTCAAATGACTTGGAGAAATCTTCAAATAAAGTGTTGCCTTGAGATTTTTCATACGTACTCATTCAATGGTTTGAAGAGTGATTAGAATCATAGAAGTTGTGAAATGATTTCTCTAAAATTTATTCTGATTTTTCTCTAGACTTCATGTCAGATATGATTTAGAAGCAGGGCATTTTAATCCTTAACAGCTATGACAAAAAGAATTATACTTCTGTAGTTCTTATAGACTCGAAGGTTGCTTTTCTTCGGGAAAAGGAAGATTCATCTTGATTGTTATTTTATTTCAGCAAAATAATACTTGTCTCCTATATTCCTATATATATATATATATAAGTTGTAAGTTGGCCAACCATTGTCAAGGGCAACTCAAACGTTCTCTTTTCAATAGCTACTACACCAAGGTGCTAGGGAGAGCACTACTCTTTCCCTGGATTGCTCCACTTACCCTTGATCTGTACCTTATAATGCTGAGTTGAGTGTTAAGCAAGGAGGAATCAAGTACCATTTTTAAATTTTTGGTATGACTCAACCTGGGATTGAACCCCAGTCGCTTAGACAATTGGGGAACATTCTAACCAGTAAATATATATATATATATATATATATATATATATATATATATATATATAATTGCCCTGTGTAAAGGTAGAATCATTTAGATAAATGCAAGATAATACAAAATAGAACAAAACAATACATTATTTTAAAGTTTGTTTACCATTTAATTTGTTAACTGGTTAATTAATTCTCCTTTTCTTATATTTCTAATGCCATTTTTTGAGGATATGGCGTGAATTATGTTCAAACAATTTGATATTTCCAGTTTTTGTATTTCAAGTTTAATGAATTTTAAAATGAAAAAAAATTTATAATTTAATAATATATTCTTTTGCTTTATTTTGTGTTATCTTTGCATTTGAACAGGTTCTATTATCAAAAGTATAATACAAAGCTATATTAAATTTAACTGCATGTGTAGCATAGCAGCTCCCTTCCATAACAAAAACAATCGGATATAAAGCCCCTCCCCTTTGTAAATATCTATAAGACATGTTCAATTCAAATTGAGGTGAAAACACAACATTAGCAGCCAAAATTTTCTTTCATGCTGAACTGAACTAAATATAAAAAATGCTTTGTGGTGGGAAACCAAAGTTGCCAAAAACTTCCTTTTATATATATATATATATATATATATATATATATATATATATACACACAGAAGAGGGTAGTAGGATTTGAGCTCTACAATACTGGTGAAAAAGTATGAGGACAGCAAAGAGACTATACTGAAAAATAAAAAAATAAAACCTCATTTGGTCGCATAACATGAGACTATCTTGGCCAGCCTATAAAGTTTTCAGCAGATCCATGTATACATATATATATGTAAAAGATGATCCAGCAAATCATGGATCGATAGTAGACCCCCATATGTTCTTGTATATTAACATGTATTTTTTCACAATATATATATTTATATATATATATATATATAAAAATGTTCACTAAAGATTAGATATTAATTTAAAGTATGTAATTGGTCGCATATATATATATCATCATCATCATCATATCGCGCTGGTAGCACGGATATCCCTGACCCTCTCTCTCCACTCCTCCCTATCGTTCATCGCCCTAGGTAGGTCTTCAGGACAACATCCCGTATCCTCACATAGCTGCTGAATGTACGTTTGTGCTGGTCGTCCTGCTTTTGCCGGCCATGTGTGGGGATCCATAAGAGTACATCTCTTATGAGTTCATCTCTGCTTCTCCAGCAGTGTCCTGCATGTCTGGTTCGTCTAACTATAAATATATATATATATATATATATATATATATACATATGTATATTGTGGAAATATATATATATATATATATATATATATATGTATATTGTGGAAATATAAATATATATATATATATATATATATATATATATATATATATATATAAATGTTCACTAAAGATTATATATTAATTTAAAGTATGTAATTGGTTGCAAAAATTAGTGAGAAATACTTGGAACAATGTTACTGGGTTCAAAAAAAATTATCATTAAATAAAAAGGGCTACTTTAAACGTTATAATTGTGTATAAATTATCAGAATTAGATAAGAATACTTGTTGCCATATATATCAAATTTCAGCAATAAATAACCCATAAGGAGTTGATATGACATTAAACTACCACTCATATACTTACCGTCAGGTTTCTATCATACTTATAACCATGAAAAGTCATGTGAGTTAAAAATGTTTGTGTGAGCATATATATATATATATATATATATATATATATATATATATATAAAATACTGTTGGTTTGAGACAAAAGTAAATATTTTAAAAGGAATAAGTCAACAAATGATTTCAAATTTGGTATTTATGTTTTTTAATTATTATTTCATATAAGCATGGCATATATGAAATAATGAAATAATAATAATAAAAAAGCCAAATGCCAAATTTGAAATCATTTGCGGACCTATTCATTTTTATATGTATATATAAATAAATGTGTGTGTGTATATATATATATATATATATATATATATATATATTTATATATATATATATATATATATATATATATATATATAGAGATAGATAGATAGATAGATAGATAGATTGATACAGTAGCAGCCATTAGTAAAGAAACAGAAAAACAACAAATATTTAAATGATTTTTACTTGAAAAAATTTTCATATAATTTTCCCCACAAAATTTGCCTGTAATTTTCTCAAAATATACTTGGAACATATATGTATTTATTACATATAAAATTTCCTAAATTTTTTTTTACAGTAAACTAATAGTGAACTAAAAAAAAAATGTACATTTTGCCATGGTCAAAAGTTAAGGAATGCTGTTGAATTATAGTAATTTAGGTAATTTTTAAACAACTTGATTGCTAATTTTGATTTAGAGTCAACTGTCATATATTGTTGGAACTATTTTTAAGCAAGATGGAGACAAAAGCATGTAATTGTTTAACTTGAGAAGAAAAAAAGCTCATTTTAGCAAATCATGAAGAAGGCAAATCGTATTTTGAAATTGTTGGCATTGTACGAAGGTCAAAAAGCATTGTTTATCATGTAATCAGTAGATTTAAGGCTGACAAGACATTTGAACCAAAACCATGAACTGGCAAGCCTCCTATGACTGCCAAATGGGAAGATCTGATAATTGTTAAAAATGTCTTTAAAAGATTGTCTCTCATAGGTTAAATAAGGAAAAATTAGTGACTCGGATTCCATGTCACAAACCTTTGATTTCAAAGAAAAATCAAAAGGTTCATCTTGACTTTGCCACAGAGCATACCATGTGGATAGAAGAACAATGGAATATGGTTCACTCTAGAGATGAATCTAAATTCAACTTGTTTGGATCTAATGGTAAGAGGTTTGTAAAACATAAAAATAAGAACACTTATCTCCTCAGTGCATTAAGAAAACTGTGAAATTTGGAGGGGGGAATGTAATGGTGTTGGGGATGATTTCTTCAGTGTGAGTAGAACCCATTGTTCGTTTTCACAGTAATATTAATGCCAGTCTTCATAAAGAACTTCTTTGCCAGCATGCTCTTCCTCATTTATGCAAAGAGAGAGTTGAAACTCCAATATTTATGCAAGACAATGCACCTTGCTACAAAGCTAAAACTTTGTTAAGTTTTAAGCCCTGATATGAATCCTATAGAAAATGTGTGGAAAATCATAGGAGAGAAAACTCAGTACAGAAATCCACAAAATATTGATGATTTATGGGGTTTTCTGAAAGAAGAATTGGAAAGTATCACTACCACCTTTTGTAAGAAGTTAATTGGCTCATGTGGTCAAAGATGCAATAAGGTAATCCAATGCAAAGGAAAATTCACTAAATATTGAATTTTTCTTTAGTTTATATATTGACCTAAGAATGATTTATGATGTGTTCCTTAACTTTTGACCAAGGAAAAATGTAAAATTTTGTTTTTTCAGTTGACTTATCATAAATGCACATATGTTCCCAGAATATTCTGTGAAAATTTCATAAATGTATATGCGAATTTTTTCAAGTAAAAATCATTGAAATATTTGTTGTTCTGTTCCTTAACTTATAGCTGCTACTGTAGATATAGGTATAGATGTATATGTGTATACTTAGATGTCTATAAATAAATATGCAAGCACATATGTATAACTATATTAACATACATTCCTATATATTTCAATATATGCACACATATTCAACAAATATATATGTGTATGTATGTATAGCTAAATCTATGTTGATATACATTCATATATGTTCCAGTATATGAATAAAATATAATATACTTATGTAACCCTCCCACAAATAACTTTACAGCCAACAAAACCTTCATCAGATGATTTGGTTTGGTTTCTTTGTTTAATGGCATATCAACCTTTGTAGGTTATTTAATGCTAAAGCTATTCTCCTAGAAGAACAGTAGTGGTACAATTTAACCCATAGTTGGGAGGATAAGGGGGTTCATACCTTTCCCAAGGGTATTTGCCCGAAAGTGAATGTAATAGCGCGACTGGAGTATGAACTCGCTTACTACGATTCTGCAGTCCATCACTTTAACCATTACACTAGGAAGACACCCCCTTCATCATATGATGACACTGGGGTCAGACATGGTTTTGAAACCAAAGCATCATTACAACATACCCAAAGTGCTCCAACTGTAACTTAAAATAAATCCTATTTATTTTATCCATAAGATCTGAAGAAGTCCTGTTAATTTTTGTTTTTTGTTTTTTGATTTTCAAAAACACATAACAGGATGGATATAAATTTATAATCTTAATGTGACCGGTTTGTGTTTTTTCTTAATGAAATTATTGCTCTATAATGTCTGTTACATTGAGCTCTTTACCAGGAAAATTTAAATGTTCACTCTTGAATAGTTTTCTTGTCCTGATGGAATTACTCCCAACTCCGGTTTAACAGGACCAAATTATACTTATATATATATATATATATATATATATATATATATATATATATATATATATAGTAGTAAGCATAGATTTTTTATTATTAAAAAACTTACAAATGATTACTTATATATCTAATTATCTACTTTTTTTGATTGATAGTTGAATCATCTGGTATAATTATCTGAAAGAAAATTGATGTATGTATAATGTACAATAAAAGAAATATATCTTTTAGATATTAAGGAATATATGTCAAACATCTGTATTTTAAATCAGTGTATACCTATTTTTATCACACACACACATAAGGTGATAGAAGTAGGTATACTGTTAAATCTTCAATTATTAACCAAATATCCAGCCATCTATACCACTAAGGCTCTGCTATTTTTTAACCAAAATTTAACCAAACTTTTTTGGGATTGTTAGTTATTTATTTCTGCATTTGGTCAAGATTATTAGATATTTTACTCCCCAAAATAAAACTACTTCCAATGCCATTGAAACATTAAATAATTCTAAAAGTTAATGCCATATTTTGAAATTGGACACCGGATAATTCAAAGAAAACTTATGTCATTTTAAAATCTCTGAGCAACAGTTTCTTTTATTGAAATCATAGAAAAATGGTAATTTATTCATTTATTTTATTAGATCCACTGTCATAAAGATGAACTCAAAATCACAGTCCAGTTTAGCATGATAGTTACATTGTAAATCAAGCTCTGAATTTAGAGCCCTTTTACTTCCCTTGAATTTTTAAATTAATTTTTCTTTTAAAGGAAAAAATTCTGCAGAGAGTAATGACCATTTCTCCATAGTGAGCTGAAAAAATGACAGGGGAAAGAAGTTTTCCATACAAATATTAACATTAACCCTATACCCTGATCACAGATATTTTTCAAAACCAGTGCCTAATTACAATATCCCTAACATGAGAGGCTGTTATGAAATCAATTAAAGCAATACAGTTCTTTGATTTCATCATCATCATCATCATCATCATCATCATCTCACACTGACAGCACAGAGTTCCCTAACCCTCTCTCTTGCCATCCATCCCTAGCATTCATTGCTCTTGGCATATCTTTTAGGTGGTATCCTGAGTCCACACAGGGCTGATGTGAGTCCTTATTGGTCGGCCAACACAGACACATACATATGTAGGAGTTGATAAGAGAACATTACTTAAAAATTTGTTCTTTCTTCTGAACTCTACAATCTTCAGAAAGCAGAAATGACGAGGTGGAGACTATTTTAATTATAAATTATTTTTTGATATTTGCTGATGGAAATGCACCAATCAAAATGTTTGTAATTGAAAAGAGAACTATTACTTGCACATTTCAAAGAAAAAATTACCACTCGATCTGTGAGCAAATCCCACAGCAACCACCTATTATAATGCCAATACTTTATATATATTTAAACTACAAAGAAATAAAATGTTTTGAACTGTGAATTCCTAAGACTTGTGAAATGTTGAAATTAATTTGTACCACTAATCATAATTCAAGTGAACCTTTCTAACCTTCACTACACACAGATATTAATTGATAGCCTTAATTAAAATTAAAAAAATTAGACTTGGTTTTTCACACTAATTAATCCAAAATTTAAATTGCCATCATTAATTAGAAAAAAACAACAACAAAGTAGCCAAAAAACAATCAATAATCTTTAAAACACATTTTAATCGTAAATTCAAAATCTCAAAGCTGGTTTAGTGAGGTGTTGGGGATGACACAGATAAGTTTTGGGCAAATAATTATATTCATTTACTTGAACTTTTTTTTCTTAGCAGAACTAATTTAAGTCTATAAAATACACACACAAAAATATTAGTATGTTCACATTAAGCTTTTAACTAATAAACCAGCTGAAACCATCTCCTTCAATTACAGTTGATAATTGTCATTAGTCATTTAGGTTCATTAAATTTCCAAATATGTATATGACTTTTTCTGTTTAGTTTGTAAGGAAACAAGAACTATATCAATTTAAAAATAATTTTCCAATCATCAATATATGATTTTCTATTATTCCCAAATAACCTTGACAAATCTATTAAGAGAATATTCTATGCTAAAGTTCGCTTTGCTCTTTCTTTCTTTCTTTCTTTCTTTCTCTCTCTCTCTCTCTCTCTCTCTATATATATATATATATATATATATATATATAAAATCACAAGGAGAGATATAGTACTGAGACTAAAATCATTAATTTTTTTCATTTTAAAATTTAAGAGGAAATGTGCACACAACTGTGAAACTTATATGATGAAGTGATTGTATATAGAGATTTAAAACTCCTCATGAAGAGTCAGTGAGAATTTTGAACAATTTTTGATCAGCAATTCTGAGTAAAACACAGGATTGTGCAAGTATAGCACCTTACTTAACTCACCAGAACTAGCTCTATATGATGACTACTGGTTTCTTTAACTGAAAATTCATCTAAAGGATTTGAGGATGGAGAAGATATTAAAAGAAACCTCATAACATATCAAAAGAGGAATTTCAAAGTTGCTTTAACCAATAGAAAACTTGCTGAAATAAGTGTATTCAATGCCAAGGGGACAATCTTGAACAAAGTTAATATGCCATTCATTGTTCCCTTCTGTCTTTGAAAATACAGAATGCTTTAGCCTGGAAAATTTTGAACACACACACACACACACACACACACACACACACACACACACACACACACACACACACAAATATATATATATATACATATATATATATATATATATGTATATATATATATATATATATATACATACATACACATAAGAAAATACACAAATACACACACAAATACATCTATCTTTTTATATGTATATGTGTGTATGTAGAAAAAATATACAAACACACAAAAATGTGTGTACATATATGTATATATTTATAAAAACACACACACACATATATGTGTGTGTGTGTGTGTGCGTAAATGTAAAAATCTGTGTGTATATATATATATATATATATACATACAAACACACCTTATAGACAATACATATATTTTAAGGCACACACATAAATGCATATGCAAATACATGTGTGCACACACATATAGTTGTGTGTATATATATATATATATATATATACACACAGATTACATATTTAATATAAACATTACAAGTATTTATATAAATTCACATTACATGTATATACAAAAGGATGTTAAAAAGTTCTCAGCCTAACCCAAAATGGAATGAATTAAACCTATAATATATACATTCTAAAGTTCAACTCACTTACCATATTCTTTCTCATGCTTCTTTAAACCTTCTGAAGAAATTCAATAAAAAAGGTCATTATCTTTTTCGATGGGCCAAAGACTATTCAGCAGCTTCTTGAATATATACACATATGCATGCATACTAATCACTCACTTACACACACACACACACACACACACACACACACACACACACACTATATATATATATAAATAAAGATACATTATGCATACACATATATAGACATGAGTATTTTACACATATACACTTATCTATTTATTTTGTTTGTCTTACTTAGGAAACACAATGTTCTTATGCCAGAAAGTGAACCCAAGATGCCTGGGTAAAAGCCAGCTATCTTAACCCCTAAATAATGTGGGAGTAGAATAAACAAGACATGCTGAACACTGTTGGATAAATAAGGATGAACTCATAAGCAATGTTCTCTTATGGACTCCTACACAGAGATGTACTAGTGTTGCCTGCCCAGAAATGGCTTAGATACATCAGTTCTATGTGGGCACTGGATGCAATTTAGAGGACCTGCCCCAAGTGTGATGGATGATAAAGATGGATTGTGAGAGAGAGTTAGGAAACTCCGTACTAGCAGCATGACATGATGATATACTTCTATACATATTACATTACACATGTATATAGAGGCATACACATACAAACTGACACAAACACACACACACATACGAGGATCATTAAATAAGTTTCCAAACCTTTTTTCGTAAAGGCACTTTTATTGATAGTACACACATGAAACTCTAGTCCCCTTCAAGGTAATTTCCTCCGGCTGCAATGCACTTGTTGTACTGTTCCAACAACTTCTGGAAGGCCCCATCGAAGTCCTCTTGTGTGAGCATGTCAATGACCTTCATCACAACCTCTTTCATCTTCTTAATTGTTTCATAATGACAGCCTCTAAGTTTTTCCTAGAGCTTAGAGAATAAGCAAAAGTCACAGGGAGCAAGTGTCTGAACTATAGGGAGGGTGAGGAACTGTCTTGATGCCCATTTTGGTCAAATAGTCTATGACGAAGATGCAGTTGTGGACTGGTGCATTGTCCTGCTGGAAATGCCACTGACCCGATTTGAAGAGGGCTGGCCTCTTCCCAAGGAATCTCTTTTTGAACTCCCTTAAAACCTCAACATAGTAACCCTAACCCTAACCCTTTGGCCAATCAACTCTGGTGTATTGACTTCCTTACTCCTCCCACACCTCTCATTATCCCTCACAGACTCCCTGCCTTCCTTAAATCTCTTATGCCACTCAAAAACTGATGCTCAATTCATGCAAGATGGTCAAAAAGCAGTCTGAAGCATTCCATACGTTTCTGTGGCATATTTTCCAAGTTTAAAACAGAATTTTATTGCATATCATTCTTCTAAAGTGTCCTCACATCCAGATTGCATTTTTGAAATTCACCAGCTGTAACAATCAGGCTTCAGTATGGTGTATTCCAATTCCTGTTGTAGCTGTTGATTTGAACTTGAAATCATAAAAATTGGTCAGTCATTTCATAAGATGTATAGCAATAACATAGTGAATTTTCAAGAGTCTATGACAATTTTAAATGCCTATACAAAAAAAGGCTGGAACCTTATTGAAAGTACTACGTATATATATATATATATATATATATATATACAGTAAACAGGCACACACACTATATTTATATGTTAATGTGTCTAAGTGAGTGGATATGTTTGTATGTGAGTGAATGTATGTCTATGTTAGAATGTCCTGACTTAAACTAAAGTTAGAATTTATTACTATTAACAAAACTTATAATACAATTACCATCTCTTACCCTTCTCAAATATATAGAAATAAAATAAAAAAACTCCAAGTAATCTAAATTTTCTTGTAAAGATTATTTTAAAGATCTAATATTTCTAAGCCATTTCTCACATGTGTTTTTGTTTCTTTTTAAATTTATTTTCTTAGTTTCTTGGTGACATTAAAACTTAGTCTGTTTCTTTGGAGGTTGTATGTTATGTAGTGTGTGTGTATATATATATATATATGTAGAGACAGACAGACACAGAGAATACAGCCCATAAATAAGTACTCCCTTGACAATTTCTTATAAAAAGAAAATTTTCTTCTTAGTCAAACATATCAGGCTTTTAATATTTGTAATGGAACATTACAATCAAAACAGATGTCATCATGTATTATTTATTACTCAACTCTACTGCATTGAGATTCTGGGGACTAAAAATAGAATTGCATAAAATATATATAAGGGGTGAACCAATTTTTGAACTGCTCCACATGTATATTTTTGGTTGCTGAGTTTCAATGCTGTGGGTTTTGATAAGAAATGATAATAATATCTATTTTGATTGTATCATGTTCCTCTAGAAATAATAAAATCTTGATATTTTTCGATCTAAAGAAAAGCAACTTTTTATAAGAAATTGGTAGAGGTGTATCTGTTAATTGGTGATTATATATATACAGTTTAAAACACCTTTTGCTTGGATGAAATTTCATTTTTTATATTAAAAAATACCTGTTCTATGTGAAGTTAAAATCCAGAAAAAGTTCCTTGGGTTTAAAGGTAATCTTTTCTTAACTCTTTTGCGGGCAGAGGGATGATATATATATATATATATATATATATATATATATATATATATATATATAGAGAGAGAGAGAGAGAGACACACACACACATATAAATAATTTATTGGAAAAGTGCATTAATCAAAGAATTATGATCAAAATACCAGAAAGAACACTTGAATGCAATTATTGGTTACCAATAAACATTCATAATCAAACAATCTATTGATTTACTAATTACAGGCTAATGATCCTAATTAAAGATTCTATTATCAATTATTGATAAATATAATCAATAATAGTAATATACTATCCTTAATTAGAATTACATACATTACAATCTTAAAGATATCCACAATGACATCATGTTATTAAAACTTGAAGTGATGTTAAGACAAAAGCTGAATTGTTGTTTTTAAATGATCGTCCTCACTTTTTAGACACTGTCTTCAAGAGAGAAGCCTTTAGTATCTCATATGCAAGTTCTCTTCCTGTATGAGACTTGTATATTTGAGTAAATTGAAAAGAAGACTCATCAGTGTAAAGAAGCCAGTTATGTGATTGTTAAATCAAACTGCCAACAGAACAGACAGACTGCTTTAGATTATGAGAAAGAATATAAATTGGCTTGTTTTGCCATTCAGCACATATGTAGTTTAAATACTTTTTGCTTTGATGAAGTTTCATTTTATACAAAAAAATCCTTTTCTTTGTGAAGTTATAATCTAGAAAAACTTTCTTGGCTTTAAGGCTAATCCAATCTTAACCCTTTTGCAAGCAGAGTGACATTTTTGTCATCAACAGAACACAAAGTGACATTTTTGTTGTTTTTGCAGTAGCTCAATGTAAGACATTTTCCTATTGAGTGTTCTTTGACCAAGTCAGTGTTAATGTGTACAAACATCACTAAGAGGCCCCAAGCATTTTGTAAAGGTTGTTTTGCAAAATATCTTAATTAAAAATGAGTGCTTTATTGCTTTCATGCAATTACACCATAACACACTTGCTGATCAAATCAGGGTGAGTGCAAAGGCACATTTCTGTGGGGTGAGTGCCATTGTAGATTTCACCACCCTTTAGGGGTGGGAGTGGTGCTCAAAGATTCTGCTAGTCAGAAAAGAAATATTTTGAGTTAATGTATCTGATGATAACATATTTATAAACATATTCCAATAAGTTTCCATATAATAACTACTTGAAATCAGTGTTTCTATGCTCATCCAGTATATTAGATTTTTGTTTTCTTTACAGATATTTACTCCAAAATTTATTTCAAGTACCCATCAAAAGGCTATGACTCAATTACATGTTACATTAGGTTAGGTTTCTTTGTTTAATGGCATATCAACACATTATGGGGTATTTAATGTTGAAATTTGGTTCATTTTTAAATTTTTGATTTTAATAGTAACTATTAATATTTTCAATGTTCCTTTACAATTATCTTTTGAATTATACTTTTTTGTGGCATTGCTCAGATGTAATCATATCACATCAATGTTCAAACAGTTATAACTTCAAGTAACTATTCTTAATACTAATAATTTGCTCACAGTTATTTGGTTTCAAGTATTCCTACATAATAGTAATGATTTACACAATTATGCAGTTTCAAGTATTTCAAGTAATTATATGACTTCAAGTAACTACTAATAATAATCTTCTGAAAAGAATTATAACTTCAAGTGACTATTTTTAATACAAATAATTTGCACACAGGCCTAGTGGGTAGAGTGTTTGCCTGTGGTCCAGGAGACCTGGGTTCAATCCCAGGTTGCATCATACCAAAGACTTTGAAAATAATACTTGATACCTCCTTGCTTAACACTCAGCAATATAAGGTACGTATCAAGGGTAAAGTGGCGCAATCCAGGGAAAGGAGTAGCACCCTCCCCAACATCTTGGAGTTGTAGCTATTAAAAAGAGAACCTTCTGGTCGCCATCGACTAAAGGTTGCCAACTTTACTTACTTACTTAGAAGTATTCCTATTGAATATGGGATCAGAATAAGAACTATCACTCACTCCAGAATTGAAGCCTGACCACTGGAAGAAGTTTGTCACACTTTAGACACCCACTTTCTTCTATCTATTTTTTGGGTTATATGTTATATGTTTAATCTGCTTCTGCAAAGAATGCTGTTGGTATATTCTAAACTCTACTGACAGGGCATTGTATAATATATCAAAATTACTATTACATATATCATATCATAAATACGATGAAGCTGTACCTTTTCTACTAGGTATTAAAATAGCAGATACAAGTCATGAGGTTCTGACGATTTAGGCCTCAAAACCACTGAAGTAGCTCACAGAATTTAGGAAGTGGAAGAAAAGGAAACATTTAAAGGATACTGATTTGTCCTCACATATACTTAGCTAATAAAAAAATACTTTTGACATTATCATCATCCCCAAGTCATGCCAATAGCATGGAGTCTTTTGTTTGTCTTGTTTAGATGGTTTGTAAGATGGAGATAAGTGGCCATACAGCTACTTTTTTGAGAGGTGTTTGAAACAGCTCATAGCATTCTTGGGTAGTTCCCATCTAGCTTTTTCTTTAAGTGTTCCATTAGACTTCAAGAGGTGCAACCATACAGTAGTACTGACACAGCAACATTTAGAAAAATATCCCATTTTATTTTATCAGAGAGATGAGATTTCCTTATGATCATTAACCTGGCAACAGCTGTTCATGTCTTCCCTCTGTGCATGCTGATATCATTTTTAGTAGATGAGATATTACTGCCAAGGTATGTAAGCTGGTCTACTAATTTCAGAAGATTGCCATTAAATGTAGAGGTGGCTCCATCTTTTTTTTTTATAAACTAATACAAAAACATTCTTGAATAAAAAGAGAAACTATTTTAAAAAAATGCTGGAATAAGGTTATATTAAGTGGTTCCAAAACATGTCATAGTTCTATTGTCACAAATAACAAAGAAATAATTTATTCTTAAGTTTAATTTTTTTCATTTAATAATTAATTTACAATTACTATTATTGCCAGAGATTAATTTCATATCTTTAAGTTTAGTTAAACTTATCAAGAGAAATGTGTCAAAAGAGAGAAAAGGAGATGAAAAAATAATAATGTCTAAAGTGAGCTATTTTATTTTTGAATTTTTTTAGTATTTTTACAATTATTGTAATTATTTGTGTATAATACAAACTTTTCTCAGATTACCGACTGATTGATTTTAATAGCAGGTCAACTTGTCTAGATTTATTTTATGTCGAGATGTTAGAGAACTGCATACATTGTAAATTTACATCTACATTTTTTGTGCACTTCTTCATAAGGTTATATAACAAGTATTCCTATCTAATACAATTTGCAAACAGATTTATTTGCCCGATAAATGGGACCTTAACTGGTACTACCACTCTTGGTTCGAGTAGACTTGGGAATAATGGCAGTCCTTGACATTCCCCAGAG
>OY757908.1:70550784-70670784 GCA_963585895.1 Sepioteuthis lessoniana
CACAAGGCCAGAAGTATGGGGCAACCAGTGAGAATCGAACTTACAAACAATGGTCTGCTAATTTAACATTATACCCCGTTAACTGCCAAAAAAACTCGTGTATAAGTTGCCCCTAATTTTTTGTTTAAAAATTAGTTCTTCAAAATTCGACATATACAGTAATGATATTGTCCACACTTATACGCAAAGCACTTCTGGAGCGTTGGAAATTCCTAATTTTTTTATTTTAAGTCAGTCACAGTCTGGTAATAATAATGTAATATTTGTAAACCATTAACTGTCGTGATAGCAATTTTGAATTTTAATCATCGTGTAACAAATGCCTTTAGTTGCTCCCAGCCAACTTTGAGTTAACTTATTCTTAAGTCCGGTTATTTTAATAGTTTACTGGAAGAAAAAAAAGGGTTATTATGTGATGTGAACGAAGTTCAAACTTGTTAATCTTACCATTAAAAAATTTCAAAAAAATTTGTTTGAACTCTCCAAATTTAGTGTTAGTTGCTAATTAAAAAGCACAAAGAAATTTCCTGAATAGAATACGATGGCAGGATCCCTTACTAAGAGCTAAGATGCCCTTACCTCGGAATAAAACAAAAAAACAAACAAAAAAACAAACAATAACATTTGTTCTTGGTAATACACTAAACACCATCCAATGGTAAAACATGTTGTGGAAATCTAGGAAGTGTGGAGTACCCCTTTATTGCTATTACTCCTAGGTCCACTCTGACTTGGAGTGGTAGTACCTGTTAGGGCCTCAAATATGGGTCAAATTGATCATTTGAAAAATTATTAGTATCAGATAAGAATGTGAAACTATATAGATGTGTGCAAATAAATGATTATTATTCAATGGGAATAGTTACTTGAAACCATGTAATTGTATATTAGTATTAAATAGGAATACTTAATAACTTTTTGCAATAAAATTTTTAAGAAACAACTAGACAAAATGTGTAAATGTTCAATGAATGCAATTAAATAACCCTTAACATGCTGCCATTAAAATCAATCAATTAAACTTATATATATATATATATATATATATATATACAGGGGCCCGACAATATTTTTCGGACACTTTAGTATTCGACTTACCGAGTACCATAGTGTGGCGAAATTCCTTCAATAGAATAGCATAAACATATAAAGACAATACCTGTTATAAAAATGGAGGAAAATCGATTAGGTTAGGAAAAATATTTAATTTTCATCATTTTTTACAAAACACACGCAACATTATTTTTCGGACATCGTTGAAAAACTGTTAATAGTCTGTAATATCATCTTTCTTCTCAATAACTTTTATCAATCTCTCTTCATAATGATCAAACATATGCACAATAACATCTGTACGTGTTTCTATTAGTTGTTTTTTGGCTCTTATTATTCATTCCCATAGTTGAGCCTCTTTCGTTATTTCAGATCCATCATAGACAAGTTGCGCAAGCATTTCCCAAACATTTTCTATTAAATTTAGATCTGGGCTTCTTGCAGGCCATTCCACAGTAGTCATATTCACTTTAGCCATCCATTCTTTCATGAGTTTTGACACATGGATGCTGCAATTGTCTTGCTGTAGAACGAAATCATTCCCCATTTCTCTTCTTATCCTTGGTAGGGCTTTCTCGTCCAGCAACTGATTGTAGATTTCGCTGTTCTGTCGTCCTTTCAGCCACTCCAACCATATATTTCCATTAGCAAAAATCATACCCCAAACCATAACTCCTCCTCCTCCTCCCATCTGTCATTTGTTCAGTACAACAGGCTCACCCCTTCTCGACCAAGTACACCATCCATCGGGCCCATCAAACTTGAAATGCTTCTCATCAGTAAATATAACCTTCTTAAAGTCAACATGCTTTGTTAACCACCTTTTAGCACACTCCAGTCTTGCTCCTTTGTGTTTCTCTGTTAGTCTAATTTTTTTTCTTAGCCTTTGCATACTTCAAACCAATCCTGTGCAGTGTTCTTTGTACTGTTCAGACGTTTACATCCAATTCACATTTCTCCTTCACTTTTCTTGCTGTAACTTTTTCTCCAGATGTCAAAAGCCATGTCACAGTCCTCTTCATTCTCCTTTCAGTCCTCTTGCCAATTGATCTTTTCCGCCCTCTCTTCTTTTTCCGCTCGGAGTTTGTCTTCAGCATGTATTCGACCGTTGATTTCGACAGCTTCAAATCCATGGCGATCCTTCTGATGCTGAGGCCCTCTTCCCGCTTCTTCCGTGCCAAACAAACGACTTCTTTTGAATGCATTTTACCTCATTAAACTTAATTGTTTTGCCACGAAATGTCCAGGCTATTTATGCTGTTAGATTGTCCTATGTTAGCATAGTAGTAGGGGTGCCAGTGCCCCAGAACAGTGTACAAGCAGAAAATTTGCATACAGTAACATATACATGAACATAGCTCTTAATAAAATAGGATTTTCAACTTCATTATTCCATTCAGCTAATAAGAACTTTGGTTGATTTTTATCACTTTGCCTCATATTGTAGATAATCTTCAAATTTTTGCTGGTTGTATTAATGTCCCATGATAGTCACTATTCCACTTACATGATATTCAGCAGTCAACAGAGATAAGTTTATTGTAACTTATATTGTTTTAGGGAGAGAGAGTAAGTAATCAAAAGGTTATTGAGTAAATTCTAACATATCTTAATAATTTAAAAAAAACAAAAACAAGGTATACTATTGGGTGGCCATCAAAATAATTAGATGTTTGGTTTGGTTTGGTTTAGTTTCTTTGTTTAATTGCATATCAACCTTTGCGAGTTATTTAATGCCAAAGCCAAATTTGTAGGATTGCAGTGGTACTATTTAACCCATAGCTACGGAGCTAAGGGAATTCATCCCTTTCTCAAGGGTATTAGATTGAATGTGAGTGTTATAGCATGACTGAAGTTCAAACTACCTTACTATGTTATCACAGTTCAGCACTTTAGCTACTACACCACAAGGACTCCCCCCTAAAGGTACTTGTGACATAACAGTTATCACCATAGGCAATAGGCTCAGCTACCTGAGTTCAAATACTGAATGAGGCTGTTTGCATTTCACATAACACTAAAACCCTTGGGAAAGGTATGAATCCAACTGTTCTCCTCTAGCTATGCATAAACAGGAGGGCAGGCTGAGCTCTTTAACCTTAGTATAGCAACTGATTTAGGAGAAGGAAAAATCTAAATTCAAACTCCACTTAAAATTGATCTTGTGTTAAATCCTGTTTGTGGTAGAGGGGATGGATGACTACATACCATCAGAATAATTTTTACTTTTTTTTTGGTAATTCAAGTAAAGAAAGATAAAACAACTCAAGGAAAAGAACAGTCTAGTAAATATATAGAGGTTTACAATTTATTGGACTTAGATAAAAAGTAATTACAAGTGAAATTAATTGGCAAGTCATTGTCAGTGATAAAGATGAGTAGTCAGCTTTATCACAATGCAACAAGTCATTTTGTGCTCAGAGAAAAATAGCCCATGAGCTGAATTGTTCTTCATGGAAGGAAATCCATATATTTTATGGATATTTTGCGAGAGAATTTGTTGTTATTATTATTATTTTGTGAAGGTAATGTTCTCTGGCGTGTGTGTATTATTCCTTCGCTAAGTGTTGTTGGTAAATAAAGGAGGATGATGAAGTAAGAAGACCGTAAGGTTTTATATGAAGGTTTTTAATGGCAGCATGGAATAGATTAGACAGCTTCCCTCATGGTGGTGTGATGCTGCTGCTGCTATTGAAGAGCAGACAGTAAGACATCTGTACTGAACGAAGGAGTTCTAAGAAAAGGAAGTAGCGTTTGACAGCTTCCCCAATTTGTGCTGCCTGGAAAGATGGTCCGGGTTGAATAGGATAAGTCATCCTGATTGGGTGAAGTTATGTGTCGAACCTAACGGTCGAATTAAATTGTGCACCAAACAAAAATACGAAATTCCTTCTGCTACAGATATATATTCTGAAAGTTTCTGAGTATTCATTGTTGTCTCAAAAGGTGGTCAAAATGCTGCTACCTTTTGCAAGAACATATTTTGCAAGAACATATTTATGTGAAATAGCATTTTCAGCTCTTACCAATATGATGACCTAATTCAGATTTAGACTTGTTGTGCAAAGTGAAATGTGTGTATCTTAGTCAAAAATATCACTAAAACTTGACAATTTGCATCAGGCAAGGCAAGCACTAAATGTCATTACTCTATGTAAATATTGGATGTGATTTTCCATTTGTATTTTACACCCAGTCTGTAGAATACACAGACTGCATCTCTGCAAATGGGTAAGATCCCCCACAATGGGTGTCCTGGATATGACACTAAACAATGTGATGGTGAGACTCTGGTAATGCTGGAGTTTTGGGAATGCAGAGTACCCCTTCATTGCCATTTCTCCCAGGTCCACTCTGACTCAGAGTGATAGCACTTAATAGGGTCTTATTTATGGGTCAAATAGAACTGTTTAACATTTAAACTGTCCAAATTGAATTGTTAGAAATAGAACTATTTTTACAATTGATGTGTAAACAAATGACTGATATTTTATTGAATTGTTAGTGATACATAGCAATACTTTGAACCATTTAACTGTGTGCAAAAGAATGAGCTTAGGCAAGTTTTAAAATGTTATCAACAAAATGTGTTTACCAGTCATATATTTCATATGTACAAAGAGGATTTGGCATTAAATAACCTACAATAGTTGATATGGCATAAAACCAAACCAAACCAATAATTTAGTATTTTTGATGAATTTCATTTTTCATTTATATGAGGGTTCATCTTGTGGACCCTCAAATAGAAAGGGATCCCAACTCCAAAAAGTTTGTAATCCACCACTCTAAAGTATTATGACATAACTGAAATAATGTGAAACTTGATAAAGAAAAATATTTTAAATTTTTTATGGAATTGGTTGTTTGGTTGGTTTTATGGCATGTCATCTGTTGTATGATTCAATTGAAATGTTTTTTCACTGATCTCATGACCTGGTTGTAGCGTGTCTTAGGCAGGAATAGCTTGGCAGAGCACATTCCTCTCTAGGTCTACAACTTCTTTGAATTCAGAATTTTCCTTCTCCTAGACCAGTTATTATACCAAAGTTAAAGAGCCAAGGCTGCCCTACTATTTACTCATTGTTGCAGGGAGAATATTTGGATTCATACCTTTCCCAAGGTTATTTGTGCTATGTGAAATGCAAACAATCTCATTCATGATGTGAGTCCATTTCCAATGATGATAGTCATTATGTCACTGTCACCTCCTAATAATGTTAAACTTGATTTTAAAAAAAGTTTTGTTTTTTTTAATTTTGTGTAGAATAATTTCAGTTGGCTGGTTGATTGGTTTTATGTCATGTGATCCTTTATTGGGTTATTAAATATCAGTCACTCTAGAGGTTTTTTTTTCTTTTTTCAAGCAATTATATGTTTTCAAGTAACTAATAATATAATTTGTAAACAATTATAGCTTCAAATAAGTGTTTTTGATATTAATGACTTATATACTGTTGTATGGTTTCAAGTAAGCATTCTATCTAATAATAACCATTCGTTTGCACCCAGTTATATAGTTTCAAGTATTCCTATTTAATACCAATAATTTTCGAATGGGTCTATTTAATCTTTAGATGATCCTACCCATCTGGGTCAATGTGTACCTAAGAATCATGGCAATGAAGATATGACTCTACCGACTGTAGAGCTCTAGAACTGGAGCCTCGCTACTAGATACAATTTAGTGTCATACTTGGGACTCTCAGGTGAGAAGTGGAGATATTATTCTTTTTTAGGGTATACAGTTGGTGTATCGTGTGCTTTGCTAACACGGTGGCCAGTACAGATATATATATTTATTGTGTAAGAAATACAACTTGGAAACCTGAAGTTGATGTTGAAATTGTTTTATTTCCTGTTTAACATTTTACTCTTCATATAAACATTTTCAAAGAAAACTTGAAGGGTTTTGAAATACCTTTTTAAAAATTCTTAAATTTTACTGACATTAATCACATACTTTGGGCATGATAAATAGAACAGTATCAACTAGACTTCATAAGGGCACAAATTCAAAAATTTTCAATTTTGAGAAATTTCAGCTAGAAAAGATCTCTTTAAAACTCATAATGTCTCAATATATTCATATAATGTTATGACATGTTCATCTTGGATAAATAGAAGAAGAGTATTTTTTAAGCATTTCAAAACCCTTCCAGTTGTATTTTAAAATGCTTATATGATGAAATCAAAACATTACATATGAAATAAAATAATTTCAACATCAACTTTAGGTTGGTTTGTTGATTGGTTGATGGATTTTTACTGCATGTCGACCTGTCTGGGGTTATTTTCTGCTTAGAGTCTAGGGAATAATATATTGTATGTCTATATTTACACTTTGTTGCTGTCATCTGGTATTGCTTTCTAATAATTAGTTTCAGGGGTCATGTTGAGGGGTTACTTTATATGGTATTGATCAGGTTTACTTTTATAATTTTTGGTGTAATTTTATCCCTCTCCAGAAGGACAGAATGTCATCTATGTTGACATTTTCAAATATTATTTACATTGAAAAAGCATTTTCTGATGAGAGCCAAACTTCATATTCTATGAGAAAGTAGTTAACAGTGTGATGTGCATGACTTGTTACACACTGTTTGTTCCTCTTGTTTGAGGATTAACTTGAGGTTTTCAAGTGTAATTTCTTACTGTTTTGTCAGATATTATATTCAATACATTTATCATATATATATATATATATATATATATATATATATATATATATATGTGTGTGTGTGTGTGTTGAATACTAACCCACCTGAAAATTACCAATATGAGATTTAGTTGTAACTTTTTATCCTTATAATCATTATTCTATTTTATATTTGTAAAATACTGTGATATCACTCTACATTTTTATGTATGAAGAACTAAAGATTTTACTGATTAAAAACTCTTTTAGCATTAGATTTTAATCCTATATTTCATATATGTGTAAAAATCATTTTAACCATTTTCTTTTTATGTATTATTATTGAAAAGAATTCTAAAAGTAAATAAATTAAAAAAATAGCCCTTGTAAATTTTACTCATTTTTATAGTCATTGATCATATGATAAAGTACTGCAAAAAAAAATCAGGCACTTTTATGTGATTTTCAAACTAATTGTTTTTTATTAAACTTTTTGTGTTATCTGATTTTTTTAAAACCTTATTAAAGTTCTTTTTAAATGTACACAAGGTAAGGTTGAAAGATTGTTGTTATTCTTACTTAATACTTTGTATTCTTGGATATCTTCATTATCTATAATTTCCTGTTTTTTATGTCTTTTTCAGAAAAAAATATTTGCTTCTACTTCGGAACTACTTTGGCCTGAAAGATGATGAGAAATATCAACAGATCTCCTTTTATTCAAAATGATCATCAAATTGTTTCTGTTTTGAATCTTGGCATCTTAAAAAATATATTAAAAATGTGTTTTCTTCAATTATCAGCATCAAGAAATTGAAAAAAAAAAATTATCAAACCACTTCTCTTTTAATTTTTCCTTCTGTGATTTCAGCACAGTTCTAATTTCAGTAAACTTTATCTCCTGATTTCAGTGTTTTGCAAAATCTCTTTCCTTCTTACAAGTATAAAAAAAAGTAGAATGTTTTCTGTAAGGAAATAAAGGAACTTTATTTATTATTGCTTGTTAGATAAGTCATTTTTTTCATTAATATATTTATAAATGACAAAAAAATTAAAGACAGTAAAACAAGAGATAGCTATTTTATAAATTTTAATCTTTCTCAAAAGTCGCTTTTCATTAAAATACAAAATATAGAGAGTAAATACTTCCTGTTATATATTGGTCACTCTATATCTTTTTAACATAGAATTGTCTCCCTACATAAAACCATTTCTCTATTACTTTCTTTAGGCTAAAAATCTTTAAAGATATCATAAAAAAATCAATATTCCTTATATAAATTATATTTAATTCTATTGGACAAAACAAATCAGATTTTCTTAGTATTTAAGTTATACTAAGCAAATAAAACCACAAACGTATACTCATAAATATACAATTTTTTTCTTGTTTTAGTTGAAAAGTAAAAGCATGGAAAATCTTAGCAGTAATCGAAAATCAAAGACAAAAGGAAATTATGTATCTGAAAGGAGTTCCACATTTTATGATGAAGAAGGCAGACATCTTCCGCACAAACTGATTTCACAGAGCTTGCCAAAAATGACAGTGCCAGTTATGGATAAGCCATTTATGTTTGGAAACCTATATGATAAAGATTATGCACTTTGTCTGAGCCCTCAAAGTACAATGCCAATTGCTGTAAAGCTGCCTTCTGTAGGAGAGAGTATATTTCCTGGGGATCCTTACAGCAAGCAGTTTGTCCAACCATATTATATATCAGTTGCACCCACAGTCAATTCTGCTCCAGTTGCCCATACATCTAACCCTACATCATTTGTCCATACTCCCAATTTGGCTCCAGTTGCTCATTCAAGTTCAGCTCCAGCTGCTCATTTATCAAGCTCAACTCTGGTTGCTCATTCAGCCAACTCTGCTCCAGTTGCACATACTTCAAATCTGGCCCCAGTTGCACATTCGTCAAATCTGGCACCAGTTGCACATTCATCAAATTTGGCACCAGCTGCACATTCGTCCAACCTGGCACCGACTGCTCATACATCTAACCTCTCTTCACTTGCCACTGGTGTTCTTTCACATAAAAACTCAGAGAAATTTCAGACCATAGACAACAGTGGGATTCTTTTATGTCAAAAAACAGCCACATCAGCAGACACTACTGCAAACAAATATCAAGAAAACCAAACAAACCCTGACCACTATAACCATGAGGAACATTTTCCACAAAAAGCATCTGGCCACCCTGGGGAGCAGCTATTCTGTGATTTTTGTGGCAAGCAGTTTGTGCAGAAGTATATCCTTGAGATTCACCGTCGGACACACACAGGAGAGAAACCATTCCAGTGCGATATCTGTCCAAAACAGTTTGCTCGTAGAGACACCCTAAAAATTCACAAGCGGTCACACACAGGAGTGAAGCCCTATCAGTGTGAAATCTGCCTGGAAGGATTTGCACAAAGGCACTACCTTCAGATCCATCGCCGAAGACACACAGGTGAACGTCCATTTGAGTGTGACTATTGCATGCAACGTTTTGCACGTCGAGATACCCTTCAGATTCATCAAAGGAAGCACACTGGGGAAAAGCCTTTCCAATGTGAGGTGTGCAATAAACAATTTGCTCTAAAACATTACCTACAAATACACATGAAAACACACAACAAAAGCACTGACCCTGAAAAGCCATATCAGTGTAAATTCTGTCCCAAAAATTTTGCACAGAAGAACATTCTGCTAATACATGAAAGAATTCACATGACCTTGAAGCCATTCAAATGTGACCTCTGCTCAAAAAGTTTCACCCAGAAGCACTATCTGAACTCTCATAAGAAGACCCATACAAATGTTATAAAACTTTACCAGTGTGACATCTGTGCAGAGCCTTTCACACACAAAGACTATCTCAAAATACACCGGCGATCACACACAGGAGAAAAGCCATTTCAATGTGATATCTGCATTCAGAAGTTTGCCCGTCGGGACACATTAATCATTCATCGGAGAACCCACACAGGAGAAAAACCATTTCATTGTGAGGTGTGTGGCAAAGAATTTATTAAAAAGGACAAGTTGCAAGTCCATCTTGGAACACATGTGCGCAAGAAGAATTTTGGCTGTGATGTGTGCTTTAAAAGGTTCTCTCGCCGAGACACTCTAGAGATACACCGACGTGTTCACACTGGGGAAAAACCATTCCAGTGTCAAATATGCCAGAAACTCTTCTCCCAGAAAGACAAATTGCAGATCCATACACGGATTCATACTGGTGTACGACCATTCTGCTGTGAACATTGCCCAAAAGCTTTCTTCCAACGGAATGCATTGGAGAATCATCGAAGAACCCACACAGGAGAGAAACCATTCAAATGTGAAATTTGTCTAAAACAATTTGCTCATCGAGATTATTTAAGAATACATCAACGGACCCACACTGGAGAGAAGCGTTTCCATTGTGAGGTGTGCCTTAAGAAGTTTGCCCGCAAGGACACGATGCAGGTACACAGACGGACACACACAGGTGAGAAACCATATGATTGTGACATCTGCTTCAAGCAGTTTGCTCAGAAGGACAAGTTACAAATTCACCGTCGAATCCATTCTGGAGAGAGGCCATATTCTTGTGACATCTGCTTGCAGAAGTTTGCTCGGCAGGATTCTCTGCGGCGACACCGGAAAACCCATAAGGAGAGCCAGAACATGAATCCAAAGCCAGTACCAGTTAATCATGTTGAGAAATTTCCTGCCGTTACAAAATATCTTTGTCTGTAAATGATATTTGATATGAGAAGAAAAAAACAAAGACAAAACAGAAACTTTACTAGTAATTCTTTTCATTTTTACCTGTTCAAAATCAAACCATTCCTATATGACCTGATATAAAATGGGAACAATGTACTTGTGATTGATGTATATGATGTTGCTAAATTTTGTACTTGTATTTTCTAGACTTTTGGGGCATTCTCTACTCTTTCTTATCAATAGATTTCTTTGATCTTAGACAAAATAAAGATCATATTTTGCCCTGATCTGCTCAGGAGTATCCATATTTGATTTCAATATTAATCAAACGAAATTCAAATCTTGTGTTTGTTATAAGGGTAATACTGATGACTCTATCTACCGGGATGGTCAGCAAACTGGTCATTTGTTAGCTCTTCTCCTAGGATAAGGCTTTCTTATTGAAGTCAAGGAAACTTAAAAGCTGGAAACTTACTGAAGCACAAAGGCCATTATGAATACTACAGCATCTTCTCCAAGGGTGGGGAATGCCTATTATGCAACACTGTTGCCAATGGGATATATTCTGAATAAACCCTTTTGCCTCTCCCCACCTGAAAAGTGGCTGCAGATGCCCATAAACCTGGATCTGTTTTATTAACTCTAGGACTATAAATTCTTCTCTTTACTAATCTTCAAATGATTTTATGATGGATTGATAGATTTTTTATATTGTATTTTAACATTTGAGATAAATGTTATACTATATCTGTCCCAAAATAACTGCGACATCTAGTCTATAAAATTTATGTGCAAATATAAAAACTATTATTGGTTAGAGGTAGAATTTTATCGACATGACTCTTTTTTTTCTGTGAACTTTTTAATGGTTGCAAATACAGTTTTTACCTTTGTTGCATTATTACAGAAATATTCCTCTCTCTCTCTCTCTCTCTCTATATATATATATATATAAAATAATAACATCTGGAAATAAATCCAAGTATGAAAATGTACAGAGATGAAAAAATAAGATTTTCAGAGGTTGATTTTATTATAGAATCTGTTGCCAACATTCATTTTATCTAATGATTCACATGCCCTGATGATGGTCTAAAAACTGAAATGGTTAACGTTGGCAAATAGTTCTATTAATGAAATCGTCCTCTAAAGACCTTATGTTTTTTCATCTCTTTACATTTTCATATATAATAATATAATTTGCTATATTTATAAATATAGAATGCTCAATATTGGTGATAGATCTTATATATTTAAATTAGGATAGCCCAGGCACAGTGTCAGTGGCCTTTGGTAACTCAGTTTCTCCCCAATGCAATCTTCATAGATTGATCTGACAATTGCATTGGTGAGAAACTGACACTTTCCAAGTACTATTGACTCTGCATCAATGCCATCCAACTTAGATATATATGCTCTATGTCTGATATTGAGCGCTCAATATCTATTTTACAATAGTAATTATAATTATCACCAATCTTTTTTATTTAGTTAGTTTTGTCAATTAAAAAAGATCATTGATTATAATTGATTATTATCATTATTTTATATATTCTTTAAAATGAATATATATACATATATCCTTTGAAATGAATAGGTCCTCAAGGGAATTTGTTTTTACGTTAATTATCTAAATAAATAACCTAAAAACAAATTCACTTGCAAACCTATTAATTTTAAAGTATTTAATTTTTTTCTTTCATTGGACCAACAAAAAAGATTTATAATATATATGAGAGAGAGAGAGTGATATTTAAAAGTAGTGATTGAATACATTGTAGAAAACCTTTTTATTTTAAACTTTTATTTATTAAAAATACACCTGTCTAATACTTGGTCAAAAGGAATTGAAATGAATAAAATGAAAAAATTGCCTACCTTGCCATGGAGCTATGGCTGGTCAGTCAAACCATTATTGCTGTTGTGAGTTCACTCTTCACTGCTATTCTATACACATGGCCTTGTGTCAGACTAGGGTTTGTCTTATGGTTGATATAGTTGCAAGAGGTCAGTGTTCAAGCACAAGTAAAAACCAATATTTCAAAAGGTGATTTTCTAGGCAGACATCATTCTCATCTGCTTACCCTCCTTTCCCTACTTAGTTCAGTGTTATGGATCTCGATGAAAACCTGAGCAAAGTCGCATAAAACACCAGCACTTGCCTATACAGCAACTGTCCCATCTCCATGCCACCGATGTTCTGGAGAAGGGCATGGAGATTGACAACAGTGTCACAACCGGAGTTGCCAGATGTGAGGTTGAAGAAAACTTTGGACTGCCTTAGAGACTAACTACTTGTTTGAATTCGGTTAACCTTCTAGACATGTCAACTACCAAAGCTATGGAGCATAATTTGGTGAACTATTTTACTCAAAGCTGTGCAGAGGAATATATATTTACCCAACTCCTCCTCCTCCTCCTCCTCCTCCTCATGCAGGATGCAATACAAGGTCAATTTTTAAGAGGAGTACACCTAGTTTGAATTCAGAGTTTTCCTTTTCCTTGACTAGTTGCCTTACTAAGGTTAAAGAACTCAGTCTGCTCTACTATTTACCCATTGGTGGGAGGAACAGATGGATTCATGCCTTTCCTAAGGGCATTTGCACAAAGTGTCATAGCTGGGGGGTGGGGAGTAAGCTGAACTTAGATTTAATTAATATCTTTGTTTTTGCTGAAAAAAATTATGTATTCATTTTTCATATTTATCTACTGCAAACATCTATAAATACATTGGCCATACAATTGTCCATTGTCAACAGTTATGTGTAGAGACTCCATAACTCTAGTCTGTATAAAGTATTGTATTTATTGTTCATTTTGTAAGATAGCTGGTAAACATAAAAATGACAGCAGATTTAATATCATGATAATTCTTCCTGATAGTCATTCATGTTTAAAAATTTCCTTTTATTGTCTGTATAAATACTTGATAAATGATTTGGATAATGATATCTAAAAATGTGGTTAAGAAATATGACTGAAAAAAAAATGAAAAACCAAATTTTTGAAGTTAAGAATTTATTCTTATGAAATGTTTCAATTATACAGCCTCTTCTGATACTATGAAATTTTATTTTTTAAAATGATAATGGAATTTACTGATGTCAATCTTGTGAAAATAGATGCTGGTATTGAGGAAATTTTCAAATTTGAAAAACTCTTTTGTGATTATTGCTCTAACATATAATGAGAGATTATCATTGAAGAAGAAAAAATATTGTAGTTGCTCAGTCTGCCTTAATCAAATCTATTTAATTACTGTTCATTTATTATTATATTTGGTCTTAATATTAATCTTAAGAACCCTGAGTCCCCTCTCAACACACACCCTTGACCCCACACCCTGGACTCCTAGCTGAACATTTTAAATGTTGTATCTACCCATCTTCTCCACCATCGGTATATTGTAACACAGAGTTATTTTAAGTGGAGTAAAACGGGTTTAAATTCAGAGTTTTTATTCTAGCCTAGTTGCCCAACAAAAACTAAAGAAATCAGCTTATGTTACTATTTACCAATAGCTGGGGTGGTACAGATGAATTTTTCAAGGGCATTAGTGCAAAGTGAAATGCAAGCAAGCCTTGTCTAGGATTTGATCTCTGGTTGACAGTTCCATCTCTTGTGACAATAATCATAGTCTGCCTTCTGATCTATTTTAATCAGCTTGATTGGTTATATTGTTGCTAGGCAATAGTGATGTAAAAATGGGGATTCACCTGCAAGAATTCAAACTGCCTACATATATGTGCTTTTTGGTAACTGCATAAATACTGGATACTTCAGTTCTAAGAATGAATACAGCTAAAAAGGCATATGAAAGAATCTGGATTTTATTGGTAGATACTGTGAAATTCAAGTGGACCCTAAATATTGGAGTTTTGATTGATTTTGTATGTTTTTGATTATGCAAGCCTTTTCTAGATCAATATCAATATTTTTTATTGTATCTGAGGAAGCTGTACAGGCAAAACATTTTATACAAATACATTGTTAATTTCAACAACTTTGCTTTTCATTTTTTTTTCCAGTCATATTTCTTAACCATTTAAAAACATATAATTGTACATTGTAGTCTTTCTTTTGTAGCATTCATCTATTTTTTCCAGAATTTGAACTTTTTCTTGTTGATGACTCAGTTTTTTTATATAAAAGTATTGTGTATGCAAATTTGAATTAGCTTGTTTATGCATGAAAAATAATTGTATAACAAGAACAAGACTGTGTGTCTGTATTGCTTCAGAGGAAATATGTTACCTTTTCAAGAAATAAACATCTGTACAATAGAACACACAAACAGAAACTAGCCATTATTATTATTATTAAATTTTTAAAAAGTTTTTGTTTTTATTTATTCATTTTCACTATCACCTTCATCTTATCTTATCCCAATATTCCATCCAGTGTACTGTGTAGAGCAGAAGTAGTACAGAAGTCAACATAATAGAAAAAAAGACCCTATCCCTATATATTTATATATTAATACCATTGTAACTACCTACCTATGTTCATCCTCAGGTTTTAGTTTAGTCTGTCCTCCACTCCCCTTTTAGTGTGACCTAAGAGGGGATTTAATAGACAGACTAAGCTAAGTGAAACCTAATACCCTCTACTCTCACATATGCATTTTTACGGCACTGGTCAACAGATGAACTGGGTTAAGAAATTTATATTTAGCGTATCATCTCTCCCTGTGGCTACTTTGCTGCTACAACTGTACCAGCCAGTCAAGCTCTATCACATTTTCTCACTTAGCTGAAATAAAGTCAGGCAAAAGGATCTCCCAGATTTAAAACTGCCACCATACAGGCACTATTAGTGATGAGTGGGTGGGAGATATGTCTGAGCAGCAGCAGCCATGCCTTTTCAGTTGCCATCATGGCAGGGAATGGTGAGCATCATGCATTTGTAATTGAAACTTATTTAAAAAGACAGTGATTCTACTATTGCATCATAACAATTATTTCATATGCATTTTGAAGTAAGTTGTCATCAGATCTATTCCCTTGTGATTAATTTCCTTGGGAATACCTGAAAATACAATTCTCTAAATATAGGTAGCAGTCAACTGATGAAGTGAAAGATTTTATTTTTTATGAAATCATATCAATGCTAGTGGTGATCAGCATCCATGCCATTTCAGTTGACAAAAGAGAAAAATTTTTTCGGGCATCTCTTTACATAGTAGCATCATGTGACTGCCTCACTCACTCAATTTATCACCTGATGAACTGAAAGATTTTGTCATGAGATTGCAGCTATACCAGATGCAATTAGATGTAAGCTGCAAAATTTTAGGGCCCAGCTTCAGGAGTGTATAGCTTGTGTGGGTAAACATTTGGGTGTTATAATCTTTAAAAATAAATGATGGCAATAAAGCAAAATGGCAAAAACTGTTTTTTCTTATACCAAAATTATGTTGCTTTTTTAATTTACATTCCAAACCTGAGAGATCATTTTGCTAAATTTTATCTTAGAGCAGTATTAGAATTGTAACTAACGATAGCTTTTTTTTTTTTCATTTCATGAAATATATGTATGCATAAAGAATAATATAAATACTTTAAATTGATTAAAACAAATCTGAAATTTTCTTTACTACACAATGTTAAAATGAAAGTTGTATAATCCAACATTGAAGAAATCAGTACATTAAAAGAAAAAAAAACAACTTTTATCAAAAAGTTTCAAATGATTAAAATATAATTTTCAGTAGTTTAGTTCATCTATTCAATTTCCTTTGTTTTGTTCTGTTATATGTGTGTATTTGCGTGTGTTGTATATCAATAATATAGTTTGGTACATTTATCAATAAAAGAGTGCTCAATATTGATGATAGAGCAAATATATCTAAGTTAGAATAGCATAGATACTGACCAAGTTCAATGATTGTATAGTGAAGAAACAGATATTCATTCAGTTCTGTTGATTCAGTATCTATGCCATCCCAACATAGATATATATAATACGGTTGTCTGGCAGTCTTTTCTGTAATAGTGCTCAATATCCAGGCTATTTGTGTATTAGATTTTTGAATTATATAATGAATCAAAGAATAGACACATGAATATTGATATAATCATTTTTTAAGATCCTGATCAGTTTTTGCTTTAGGCTATCCTCATTTGTTCAAGACTGATACAGTTATGAATATCAGAAAATTGGCTTCACCTATAAATGGAAGTCGAACTTAATTTTAATGACTTAAACATTCAATTAACAGGTGTTTAAAAATGTCTTCAAATATGTATTTTTTCTTGAAGATCTTGTTAAGTTGGAAAATCAATCAATAAAAGTTAATGAATTTTTAGATTATGAACACTTTTAACGTTTTAATATTTCTTATATAAAAGTTTATGAATATTAGAAACAAAATATTGTATAATATCATTTTAGATGCTAATTAAAACATGGAATTTCTTTTGGTTCAGCTGATAGATATAAAGTTGATTGTGTGTGTATGTGTGCATACATTATGCAGTATTATGATGGCAATTACACCCATGAGTTGCCAAAAACAAAACGATTCAAAGAATTCCTAAACCTTTTTTTTTAAATTTGCATAAACTATTACAATTCTCACTCAGACTGAGTATAAATGATCATTGGCTAGGAGAAAAAAAATCTGCTTAGTTTGTGTGTATTTCATCATTGGCTTAAAATTTTAGGCTACTCTGGATACCTCTGCTATAAAGATACAATTGTTTTGTATTATTCACTGATATACTTAGACTGATGTCCTCATCTTGGTTGTTATTATAGTCATAGTTTTGGCTGTTTTACCTTCTATCTTTCTTCTGTTATCATCAGTTACCTAGGAATTTCAAGCTGAACATTTTATTCAGTCCACAGGAGTAGATTGCTTTTATTTTGGTGTTCATGCTTAGAAGATGTCTCATATCAGTTAATTCTTCATTAATTTTTTCTTAGAATGTTATCTGTTTCTCCCTCTGAACCAGAGTATATGAATTTTTATGCAGTTCTTGACTCAGAGACTACCTTGTCAGCTGGGGCTGTAGAATACACCGACTCCATCTCTACAGAGGAGTAAGATCCACTAATGAGTGTCTTGGAGATGATGCTAAGAAATCTGATGGTAAGGCTTCATGCTGGAGCTTTGAGGAATGCAGAGTACCCTTTCATTGCCATTGGTTCAAGGTCCACCCTGACTTGGAGTGGTTGCACCTGATAGGGTCCTATCTATGGGTCAAATAGAACTGTTTGAGATTTAAACTGTGTGCAAACAAATGACTTGTGTTAAATTAACTTGTTGGACATAGAACTGTTTTTACATTTAACTGTATGTGAACAAATGATTGATATTTAATTGTATTGTTAAATAGCAATACTTGAAAACATTTAACTGTATGCCAACAAATTATTAATAGTAAATAGAATTATTTGTATTTGATAGAAATAAGTGGAACTATTTAACTGTGAGCCAAAAAATGAGCTCAGACTCATTTCAAAATGTGTTTATAAATCATATAGTTAATATATATGTATAAAGAGGATTTGGCATTAAATAACCTACAATGATTTATATGCCATAAAACCAAACCAAGCTCAGAGATTGAATTCACAATCACCAGATAACTAGGTACAATGCTTTTATTCACTAGGCCAGTTATTTGTTATGTATGATGGAATGCTGCAGTTCTTAACCCAACCAAAAGAAGAATTAGTATATTTTTTTAAGAATTGAATTATGAGGGAAGGATTATTGATTGAATGAATATGTAGAATAGAACATACATTTCATGGCTCTGTCATTTTCTTCTTGGTCAGGCTGAGAACTTTTCAGCACCACTTCATATTGTCATATTTATTCACTGCCCTTTGGCTTTCCTTATATTTATGTCTCATCTACTGATCTTCAGGAAGTTTTGAACAGAACACTTGTATGTTTTACAGTGAGGTATCTTGTTCTTATGTCTGATATTCTTCTGAGGAATTTTTATTCTGTATGATTCCTTTTTTTTTTTTTTTTTTTTTTTTTAAATTTTTTTTTAACTGTTCCATCAAGCTGGGACTGACAAAAAGGCAATTAACGAGAACAGCACACTGCCATTGGATGAAATAAATAGTTAAATAAAAGCTGAAGAAGACTCAGGTTAAAATGATGTGATAAAAACAATAAAGATGATGAAGAATCATTGAATTGGAACATGACTCATTCAGACAGCTGTTTATTTTATTTATTTATCTATTTATTTATTTTTCATGTGGTAAATGATTTGTCAATGCAAAAACAAGAAAAAATACACATGAAATATTCTTTTCTTTTTTTTTTTTTTTTTTTTATCCATTTTAATTTTTGCCAGTTTTGTCTTTTCTTATGAGTGTTTATATTTTTTTTAATTTTGAAAATAAGATCAGTGTTAATATGAAATACATGTGTTAATATGAAATACATTTCATTGCAAAATTTGGTACAACTTCTGTCACATAATACCTTGATTGTAGATTGATTCTAATGGCATATCAACCCATCTATGGTTATTTCATGACTCGAGGTTAGGGAAGTGCATTCATATTTACATGTTTTGTGTAGTTGTTTCTTAACGGTGTTTTGTTTTTTGTTTTTTTCATATACAGTGTTTTTGAATACAAATAATTCTAAACAGCTCTATTTAATCAATAGAAGAGACCATAGCAGGTGCTACCAGTCCAGGTCAGAATGGACCTGGAAGTCATGGTGGTGAAGGCTTACTCCACTCTCCCCAGATCTTCAAAACTGGTGCCTTGCCATCAGATGCCTTTTAGTTTCATATCCAAGACACTGTACCACAATTGTTGTTACAGTTGATGTATGATGTATGTGTATGTAACTACCCAACCCCTCCACATGAGCATGTGAGATGTGAGACAAGGTCTATTTTTAAGCAGAGTTTAAATGGTTTGAATTCAAAGTTTTCCTTCTCTTAGACACACTATTAAATCAAGGTTAAAGAGCCCAGTTTGCTCTATTATTTACCCATAGCTGGAGCGAGAATAGTTGGATGCATATCTTTCCCAAGTGTATTAGCACTACATGAAATGCAAACAACCTTGTCCAGGATTTGAACTTAGATTACCATGTCCATTTCCTATGATGATAACTGGTAGACCATAAGTGTCTACATTATATATACAAATATAAGAACTATTATGGAATATAGATTCTGGTAGGTTTGAGGAGGGATGTCCAGCCATGCTGCACTTCCTAATTATATTGAGTAGTATCAGAGTTAATTTAATAACTGAGGTTTCCTAAGAAAAAAATTCAGATGGGTCTCAACTATTTTTATCTGCAAATCTATGTATGTATGGAGTCTCTTGACTTAAAATAAGCTTTGTGCTAATCTCACCCTGTGAGAGAGTGTGGAAAATACCAACTACTATGGGACAGGGGTAGTATCAAGTTTTTCAATTTAGCTGTTTCAGGAAAAATGAAGACATATTTTTGAAAGTGTATATCCAACAAAATGTAAAAACTGCCAGTTGGTGTGTTAAATTGTGTATTATATCACTTTTCATGCAAATAGAATTTTAAATATAACTAGATTCTTCCATGATAACATGATCTCTGGACTGTATGTGATGTCTTATACAAAATAAGTTCATAGGAGGTCACAATTAAATTTTGATAGTAAAGTTTACACATCACTATTTAAAAGAGGGATTCTAGATAAAAATACTTATTGATGACAAAGTTTTCACTCATAATTTCTCTCTTAAGCCATTACCTGCCAAACTTATTTGAGTGAAAAGTTTTAACCCTTTTCTTTAATAATGTGCATGAGGAGTTTCCAAAAATAATGTATAAGCAATTTAAAATTAATCTGAATATTTAAAACGTTTTATCCTATTTAGAGGGAAATTGGCAGGTTCTAAAATACAAATATAGCATCTTTTATGATTATGAAAGAATGAATATATATTTATTTTATTTGCTATACATAATAGAAGTGTTTATCTATGTTATAATAATCTGATTTCTGTATATATGTATTTACTAACCCCTCAGCACATGCAGGATGTGACACAAGGTCAGTTTTTAAATAGAATATAACAGCTTTGAATTTAGAGTTTTCCTTCTTCTAGACTAGTTACCATACTATGGTTAAACAGCTAAGTCTGCCATACTATTTACTCATAGCTAGTGGGAGAATAGTTGGATCCATACCTTTCTCAGAGGTATTAGCACTATGTGAAATGCAAACAACCTCATTCAGGATTTGAACTTGAGTTGTTATGTCCATTTCCTACGACAATAATCATTAAATCCTGAATACCTCCCGATCTCTGTATATATGTTACTGTAACACATTAAAAAATGGCACATTATTGTGAGATTTTTGTTTGGGTAATAAGGTTCAAATACTCTAGAAGAATAAAGGAATTTCCTATCCAATTTGCAACTTAGTAATGTTTTGTGGAGCGTTTGTATAAGCACTCATCCTGATCCTTATTATTTCTAAAGGACACTGAATTTAATAGCCATTAAAGATGTCCTTTTAGTGAGTACTTTATAATATTTATCAACTTCTATAGTGATGTGCAAACTTTACTTTTGCTTTTTATTCCATTCAAGAGGGGTTTAATTGTAACCTTTCAATAATCTCAAGTTTTATTTGTCTTTGTATATTTATCAGCTTTGCTTTTTGTCATCTTCTAAAGAAAAATAGACTGATTAAAATATGAGTTTCAAGATGTGTGTTTAGATTTATGTTATTTTTTACATGTCTTATTGAAGATAATAGACAATTTTTTAATTAAGAGCTCCTATTTTTGTATTTGGCCTCTCAGTGTAGGATCAAAATTATATAAGAACTGCTCAAAGTTCACAATGTTTATGAATATGTACATTTCAAGTACTTTCAACCATCGTTTGTCATTGTCACAAAAGAAGTAGTGAAAAGTCCAATATTAGCGATTATAGAATTTAAAAAATGTTAAATTGTATATTGTGAGTTTATGATGCCTTTTACATTGCAAGAGTTAAATACATTTTAGAATGCCTTTGCCTAAATTTTTAGTTATTTTGTTTATTGTTAGTCATTTTGTTTTAACCTATATATAAAGCAACTTGTTCCGTCAGTGGAAATTTTCTAACTTTTTTTTCTCTGTGGTCCTGTCATCTTCAGTGAAGGGATAAATAAAAGAGTAAAACGGTTAAAGATAATAGGTGATGTGTAAAAATTATTACTTACTAGTTAAAAATACCAAAACTTAATTTTTTGAAGCTATGATAATATCAGGCATGCTTTTCCACATTTTGTAAGGAGACTGTCTATGAGATTATATTACAATATTTCAAATACCATATAGTGAGGTTGCAAAGGCAACAAGTCTTTCACAAAGCAGTTAAGAGTGAATATATCAAGCCTGTCATGAAGCAACCAGGCCACCTGCAGGGTCAAACATAAAGCTACATGATGTGAGGTGAATTTACTTGTAAATATAATCTCAAGAATTAGTATTTTTTAAAATTTGTTTTACAGAGAATTTCAGTATCATCCACAACTAGCTGATGGATATTAAAGTAGGAGTTAGATTAATTGATTGATTTTAATGACATGTCAGTCTGTCTAGGGTTATTTTATGCCTCAAGGGCAGGGAATTGCATTCATTGTACATTAATATTTATATTTTTAGATAAGTGTTTTTTAAAAGTTTTTTTCTTTTTTTTTTGCTATGTTCCTATTGAATACAAATAATTTTAAAATAGTTTGACCCATAGATGGGACCCTTACAGGTACTACCATTCAAGGTCAAGTGAGCCTGGGAGTAATGGTTATGAAGGAGTATTCTCCAAATCTCCAGAACTGGAGCTTCACCATTAGATGCAGTTTAGTGTCATACTCAGGACACCACTTTTTTGGAGGGAGGCAGTTCTTACCCCTCTGTAGGGGATACAGTAAACATAATCTGAGCCTCACTAACAGAGCAGATGTTGAGGTTTACTTCTGTGTAATGTATTGCCAGATTATACTTTGATCAGATAGGTGGCAAAATGATCTTTGGGAAAGGTTTTTGGTTGAGTTAATAATGGTGACTGACTAGCAAAAGTACTTGAAATCTATACATTTATGATCATTATGAACTTAGGAAAGTTCTTACATAATTTTGTTCCTATACTGAGACACCAAATAGAAAAACAAGAGAAGCTTATAAAAGTATGTACAGTAGACTTAAGTTGTCTGTTATCTTCAATTAAACATGTCTGAAAGAAAAATTGCTGCCTATGCACACTCTATTTAGATATATGTATATATTGTGCACATTATTTATAATTTTTGGATATTGCACTATATACTAATAAGTATTCAATTGAAGATGTGTACATGTATATATCCATTGGAATTTCATTGTTGATGCTTTTTCTATTTGTATATAAAGGTTTTTTTTTTACCAATACAGTATTAAAATAATTTTGTCAACATTGCTTACTAAACATTTCACTTCTGGCCTGTTGTATTTTCTGTCAGTGATAAAACTTATTCAAATAATTGTATTCATCTTATGTCTCTTTTTTTTTTCTTTCATTTCTCTAATCATTTTCAAGTTGTAGGGTCTCAATGTTCCAACTGTATCACTAACTTACAACATGATATCCAGAAATGAATAGAATAAATTATGATTATTTATTAAATGATGTAACCAACCTTCTGACTTTTGTTGTTTCTTTCATACCTTTTACACTGTTAATAAAAATGCAATGTGATATAATGACCATTTGCATAGAATGTCGAATTGGTACATATTTTTGTTTCAGTTCAGTCCATTTCAAAGTTATACCAAGTAAAGGTCTTGCAGCCATAGAACTGGACACGTGGAAGACAAAATTATTCCTAACCTTCAGTTATTGAGAAAAATTTCTGCAAATAATTTTTTTCATGATATCTAACAACTAACTTAACACCTCTTACTTGGAATCAATTATTATTTCTTTTTGAAAAAAAACAAAAACAAAAAAAACGGAGAAAGTATACCTGTATTGATCTTACAGAAAAATTTCAATTTTTACTTACATCAGCAAAGCCTAGAAATACTCTGGAAAAAAGGATGTAGAGAATAGTTTTGATAATATTCAAAAGTTTTACTCTACATTTATCATATTTATTGTCTGAAGCAATTAGACAGACAAAATAAGCATAAAAGGTAGTGGCAAATAAAACAAGACACAACACTTAGACAAAACAGTATATTCTCCACAATAACAATTATAAACATAATACAAAAAACAAAGTGTAAAAATTAGAGCTGTTGAGTGAACTTAATAGGTTGCAAAATAATATGCCAGTGAACTTATCCTGTCACTTAGGTTGTTAAATGTCTGTTGCATCTGTGTGGTTGACCTTACATTGTCATTGGCTCTTATAAGTCAATGGTGTGTTAACATCTTATTTGGACGGTCTGCTGCATATGTAAGAAAGCAAAGTCTCTCTTGCAGCATCTTATGTCATATGTCTTGTGTGCTCTGATTGATTGCTGACAATGGCTCTTGACCAATCACACAAGCTCTTATCAGGCGATGTTTGAGGGGCGGTAAATGTGAGGTTTCATATGTTATTTCTTTTATGTCTTAGCCTTTATTTCCTTGAATGTAAAGAAAATACTTATTTTATTATGCTGAAATGTTAAAACAAGTTCAAAACCTTTATTGGTGTTTTGTTAGGAGACTGAAACAAGCAATTATTCTTGAAGAATATATTTGACAGGATAATTTTACATTTTTTTCAATGTGAACTTATGCATTATAGAAAGTAAAATAAAGATAATTTTAAAAAAATTTCTGCAAAACTTCAATCTGGCCGCATTTCCCCCCTATTGTTGGGTAACTGAGTATATTCAGTTCTTTGCATGTGAACTTGAGACACAGGGACTGAGATAACTTGTTTTTGATAGTGGGGTACTTTCTGGAATTTTCCACATTTCCTATGACATTTTAAATACAAATTGCTTTTACTGGCCAGTAGGAAGAGGTTGGAAAAAACTAATGTGCATATAATTAGCTTGTTACATCACCAGCTTGTTGGTGGGTATTTTGAAATTTAGAATAAAGGTGAAAATTTTTTCAGCAACAAACCAAGATGGTGGAATGTAATTTCTTTGAGTTGTACTTTGGTAGTTCTGATTCTGATGGTGAATCTGAAGGGTTTAACCCTAAAAACATAGTTTCATTATGATGTTAGGCTTAGTGATTATTTTTGCAATGACTAGAAAATGTTTGTATGTGAACCAAAGTATATCTGAATACAGTAAATCGTAAACATGGATAAAAAAACAGGGTTTGTGTCTATAACTTGGGAATGTCAATTTTAGCCAATTTTAATTAATCAATTCTCTATATGCATGTTAGTGTGCAAAAATTAAATCATCACCAGAAAGATTAAGCATCATAAAGAAAAACATCCTCATAACAGTGGTATCTTGTGGAATTTTAAAATCATTATGATCTATTTCTTTCAAAAAATCCCCTTACTTTTGACAATAAAAAGCTGTATCATTAAATATTTCTTCCTCTCTGACAATCTTTTCATGTAACATGTCCTTGTTGCATAAAAATGGCTGACTTTTTAATATCTTTGGGAATGCTATTTTCTACATTTGGTAAGTGATCACATATTTGGCATATCACTTCATTTGACAAAAATCTTGGATCAAAATCATATTCTTTAACATCAACTTTTAACTTAAAAATTTTAAGAAATAATAATAATTGGTTTATAGCAATAAGTAGAGTAGCTAATTAGCAGCAACCTACTTAACAGCAGCTGTACAAACACTAACCATCTGAGTGAAATGAGCAAGACATGCTTGGAACTGCTGGAGAAGTAAGGATGAACTCACAAGTGATATTTTACGCATGAGACGGCTAGTAAAAACTTACATTCATCAGCTCTGTACAGACACTGGATGTTGTCTAAAGAACTTGTCAAGAGTAATAACTGATAGGGATGGATAGTGAGAGAGAGTCAAGGGAATCCATACTGTCAGGATACCTTGATGAGGTTAAAGTTCTCGTAGAGTAGTGGCTCACATTCTGAACTCTGACACCATAGCAAGCAGGTCCAAACTCCAGTTGTGCTATTATGTTCTCTTTTAGACTGATACCTTTGGGAAACATGAATTCCCTTGTCCTCTCCCAGCTATGGGTAAAATAGTACTACTACTGATCTTTTACAAGGATATCTTTGATATGCCATTAAACAAAGAAACCAACCAATGCCTTGATGACAATCATGATGATGATGATGATGCTTGATATGACTAATAAGTCTCTCGCTAAAAGTTATCTCAATAATTTCATGTTAGTAATAATTTAAGTTGCTAGATACCCGATTATGGCAACTAGGACTTCACTTGATATTGCCTTGGTCTATTTGCATTTACTCTGTACAAATGCCCTTGGTAAATATATCTTCTTATCCCCTAGCTGTGGTTAAAAGAACTGGACTGACTGAGATCTCTAGCCATGGTAATGAGCAATCAGTTAAGGAGAAGTACAATTCTGAATTAAAACCAATGAGGAAACTGCTAAATTATCTTTCCTAAGTGCAATCTTTGTAATTCCGTTAACAAATAAAAGAAGCTGATTCTCACTCACTGACCACCATTTTTTTCAAGAATCTGAACAATTTTTTATGCCAAAAAATATTCTGTTCTAAAAGAGAAGTAGAAACTGCATTAAAAAATTTCTTGTGATCTTTAAAGATTTGTCATACAGGCATGAATAACCTTGTTAATCAATGGCAGAAATGCATCGATGTTCAGTGATAATATTTTGACTGATTAAAACACTGTTTAAATTCATCAATTTAAGGAATAAAAGTTTATTCTAAAATCAGACATTATTTCTGAACAACCAAATATTTGAGCCATGAATGGGATCATAAAAGATACTAATGATCAGAGTTGACATGGGAGAAAAAGCAATGAAAAAGTGACTCAACTCACACCAAGGCTTCACTACCCAAAGAAGTTTAGTGTTATATACAGGATACCCTTTTACAGAGATCTTAATCTCCTGCAGGAGATATAAATAGCATAACCCTGGTCCTGTTGACAGGGCAGTTCTGAAATTCCCATTTTTTGTTGGTTAATGATATAGAAATTATATAAATTGGTAGTATTTTTTAAATTATAATCAGAAAAAAAAAGACTTTAATAGTTAAAAAATTAATCATTTTATAAACTTTAATTTTCAGTTCGAGGAAATATTAAGATATACCCATCACAAAAAAAAAAAGGAAAAAAAAGATAAACAGAACAAGAACTGTTCATTTATTTACATAGGTTTGAAAAAACATCCAAAGAAATTAAAATATATATATATATATATATATATATATATATATATATATGCAAATTTCATTAAACATAATAGACATTTTATGTCTACATATTTTCTTTTGGATCCGTTCGAATTCCTGTATTACTTTTATTGTATTCTGGGGGAATTGATTTATGTATTGTCCATAGTTGCATGTATCCCTAGTACTTTCTGCCCGACTTTGGGCCATCATCAGGGGAGGATCTACTACAAAAGTGATGTAACTTTTGTTTTAGCATATTACAACTGTGTAAGGGCGTCTTTGCCGTTGAAGGTTTTGGCGTTTGTTTTTGAATGTGATTCTATATTTAGTGCCAGTAGCTAAAGACATTTAAGTACATTAGCACTGGTTTGAAAATTAATTCTATTAAGTGTTGGCTGCAGGTTTCTGATATGTAATGCTTCGAGAATCTGAAGTTTTTGTTTATTATTTTGATGTTCTAATATTGTTGTGTTGTCGGTGAGAATTTTCCGTAGCTGTGCCGTTGGGCATGAATGTTTTTTTAAATGCTGAGCTATTGAACTTGTGTCTGAAAGGTGCATTGTAAATCTCCTCGACAGGGTAGTTGAGGTTAAACCAACATATATATTATTATTATCAGAGATACAATCTCCTAAAGGACATTTAAATTTATATATAACGTTGGTTTTTTGCAAAACTCCAATCGAGGGAGAGGAATTATTTCTAACGACTAGATTCGAGGTTTTAAACTTATTATAATATATAACGAGTTTTATTTTTTTATTAGGATCAGTGGGGAGTATGTTTTTGTGAATCAATGTTTTCATATATATGCATGTGCGTGTGTGTGTGTATGCAACTGTATATATAAATATATATATATATATATATATATATATATATATATATATATATATTTACATGAATATATATGTATATATATGGAGAGAGAGACTTATATTATGCACACACAAACATATATATATTTAGAATTCCATTATATATATCAAGAGAGACTTAAGTTGTTGGACCAAGAATACTATATATATATATATATATATATATATATACATAATATTTTACTCAATATATATATATATATTGACATGATATATGCATATTTATATAATATATATACTGACATAATATATATATGCATACATATATATATATATATATATAATAAATACATATGGATTGTGAGATGCCTAGCTTGTCTGATTCTCTCCGAGTGCAACTCCCTGGATTTGCCTCTATTAATTGTATTATATAATAATAGGTTGGTGAGATCTATTATTGACTGGTAGAGTAGTATTTATATTAAGTTATTTATTCTTTATTAAACCTTTTAAATGTTAGAAAGACTGATTTTCCTTCAATTGTTTCTCAAAAATATACAGAAACACTTACACGCATATTTTTTTTTATAGTTTGTTGATTCCAAAAAGGTGACTCACACGCATATGAAAATGAATGTGCATATTTGTCCATCCCTAGAAATGTACACAGGTTACATGTAAGAACAGATAAGACATCATACTTAAAAAGCAGCAGATTATTTATTCTTCCCAACAAGAGATGTTTATTCCTCATGATGAAACAGCATGCAGCCCTCAGAGAAGAAAGGACTTGATCTAACTTCATCTAACACAGCATGGGAGATTCATTGTAGGGTAGCAGAGGGTTACTTGTAACACAGTTGTGGAATCCATGGTTTTAGGCCTACCTGACCTTATCTGATTGTTGAGGTTCTTACAACTGAGCAAAATTGATTCAACTATTTTGTTGTTTGCCCAGTCGGCTGGGGCTGTAGAATACACCGACTGCACCTCTGCAGAGGGGTAAAAAAAAAACCAACGAGTGTCCTGGATATGACATTAAACAATCTGATGGTGAGGTTCCAGAGATGCTGGGGCTTTGGAAAATGCGAAGCACCCCTTCATTGCCACTGCTCTCTGTTCCACTCTGGCCTAGAATAGTAGCACCTGATAGGGCCCTATCTATGGGTTAAATAGAACTAAACTGCATACTTATGCTAAACTGAATTGTTTGAATTAGAACTGTTTGACTAAACTGAATAGTTTGAAATAGAAATGTTTTTGACAATTAAAATGTGGACTTACATTTAAACTGTGTACTTATGCTAAACTGAATTGTTTGGAATGGAACTGTTTTTAACATTGAAACTGTACTTACATTAAACTGAATTGTTTAATATAGAACTGTTTTGACATTCAACTGTGTGTAATGAAAATCTATACTTATACTAAACTGAATTGTTTAAATTAGAACTGTTTGACTAAACTTAAAATAGAAATGTTTTTGACAATTAAACTGAGTACTTATACTAAACTGAATTGTTTGAAATAGAACTGATTAATTGTTTAAAAATGGATTTGGAATTAAATAACCTACAAAGGTTGATATGCCATAAAACCCAAACAACCAGCCAACCATTTTGTTGTTGTACTGTGATCAAATGCACCTTCACCTTTCACCCAACAAATATTTTTGATAGTTTCTGCAGCATTGTGGGCCAGTTCTAATTCATAAAACATAAATTCCCAAATTAGACAATATTGCACATTTATCTGAGTGGCTTTCAAATCACACACAAAGTGAAGCAGTGCAACAACTACCACAATGCTACCAACCATAGTGAGTACCCACCATAGCTTGAACTTTTGTGTTACCTATGTATAATCATAAATTTTAGATAATGCTGATCAAAATAGTTATATATCTAAGCACTCAGTACACTTTTATTGTATATAAAATTATATTTCTCAACTCACCCCTAATCGATTGATGAGTGTACTTTACAAAGTGTGATAAAAAAGTATCAAAACTACAGCATTGAATTTTTGATTTCAAAATTTAAATGAAGACATGTACACAGCTGAGCTATTTATATAAGAAAGTAATGATGTCAAGACAGTCTTCATTTAAATTTTTAAATTTCAAATTAAAATGAATACATGTACTCATTGGTCTGGACTAAAAGACTGCTGTCTAGATGAAGTTCTAGATGAGTTAGTGCCAATTATAAAAAATATGAAGACAATCTTAATACTTTTTAAATTAAACTTCTTTTTTTAAAAACACAAAATTGTGTAAGTGTAATACACACCTGAGTCACCAAACTAGCTCTGTTTGACTTTTCTGCTTTCCTAAACTGAAATTTCATCTCAGCTGTAATATTTGAGGATGTGGTTTGGTTTGGTTTCTTAAAGGACATATCAACCTTCGTGGGTTATATAATGCCAAATCCATCCTTGTAGAAGAACAGGAATGGTACTCTTTAACCCATAGCTGAGAGGATAAGAAGATTCATCCTTTTCCCAAAGTTATTATTCCAAAAGTGACCATAATAGTTCAACTGGAGTTCAAACTCACTTTGATATCACAGTCCATGTTAGCCACTACATCATGGGGACTTCTGAAGGATTTGGAGATCATTAAATGAAATGTAAAAGTGCAACTTGACTCTATATTAAAAGAGGAGTTTCAGAGATCCTTTGACCAATGGAAAGCTTGCTGGAGTAAGTGCATTATATGTCAAGGAGACTATTTCGTTAATCATTATTTCATTCATTGTTCATTTTGTCTTGGTAAATACAGTTTAAGTCTTTTTTGAATACCTCTCACATTCGTAGTTCCCCTTGTTCCACAAACCTTCCTCAATTTAAGGATTTTTAAAAAACTTATTTACACATTTAAAAGAAAATAACCACCTTTTTACATTTTCTTATTAGGACAAAATGCTAAACTATTTATTCAAAGTTTCTGCTTCTTTCATCTTGATTTTTTTCTGAAATTTTTTTGAGGTATTATGCCTCATAGAAATTTCAAAACAGAGCACAAAGAAACTAGATTTTATTTTTTCTATACTTTTTTTCTTTTTCCCTTTGAGTCACCAAGTAATGTCTGTTTTTTTTTCAGTTCAGTGTTGAGTTTTATCTTTGTTGAAGAGATTTTCATTTTAATTTGAGTTTGATGTTCCTCCTACAATTTTTTTTTCAGATCAAGTTGCAGGGATTACTAAAGTGGTCAGTATTGACCCCTGGGGATTGTGTGACTATCAAAAGTTTTGATAAATATCTGAGGATCAGAAGAAGGCCAATAAAAATTGTGGAATTGAAAGATGAAATTTATAGGTTGAAAGCTGGCATTAAGAGATATAAACAGATTGATTACTTTAATGATAGCCAACAGATTTTTCCTTTCCAAAATAATATTCAATATTTTAAACATTTTCCTTGATTTTCACAACAATACTGAATGGTTTCACCTTCCTATGTATCTAAGAATGATATTCTCCCCAGTAGAGAATACAGAATGATAGTCTTGCAGGGACTGGTGTGCAGTTTCTTTCAATAATGCCTGTGGCAATTGTATACTTATTTATTTATTTACCTATCTATTTATTTATTGTAAATGTCAAGGGGTCAGTGAGGTATCAAGAATTCCATAGAATTGTCAAGATCTAAAAAGTTTGCCCAGGCTTGAATTTAAGCAAGTTTTTTCCCCTTCGACATGCCAAAACTGATTGAACGAGAAAAAAAAACTCAGAAAAAACTCCCAAAAAAACAAACTTATCAAATAATGAATTAGTAAGGGAGGTAATGCCCCGATGGTTTTAGGTCAGTCCTATCATTATCTCCCTTGCTTCCATCTCTGATCTCGTTAGCAAGTAAAGTCAGAATGTGTTCCGACGACCAACAACAGAGAGACGAACGTTAAATGTTATATTGAACCAACATCATAGATGGTTCCTCTCTCTCTCTCTCTCTTGTTTCATTTAAGGTAAGTTGAGATTTTTTCTTAGGTGAATATTCAGGACACTATCATCGTCATCCCACGCCTCTCGCTCCACGGATTCATCAAGAAATCACGGAGCTTTTCCTGTGAGGAGGAGGCCACTGTAATGTAGGTAATAGAAAAGTAAGTTTTTTTTTTAATTTTAAAAAAGGGGGTAAAAATAGAAAAGTAGCGAAGGTAGGTTAGGTACCATAACAACAAAGTGGAAAATCTAAAAGTGGGGGACTGATTTTCATCTGTTACGCAAACCCAGCCGGACCCTCATTTTGTAACCACCTTGCAAAATTTGTATTTGTGGCAACAGATACCCCGAAAAGAAGAGGAAAATTTATGTATTTTACGTAGATATTTATTTATAAGTACCTTGTATATTTTGTTAGCAAAAGTATAAAAAGGAAAGTCATTTTTTCCTCTCTTCTAGAGTGAATTTGTATATTTTATTTAAATCGGTGAAAATTAAAATCTTTTTTTTGTTGTTATTCGTTTAAAAGTTGCCAAGAGGAACATTTTTTTTCAGTAGAGTTTAGCTTATTTTTCTTTGACAGGCTGAAAATCAATAAAAAAAATGTTCGCAATTGTTTATTTATTTCTATTATGTTTAATACTTACACAAAAATCCTTTGACGACAGCAATAAATATTAAGTAAATAGATAAGATAAAATACAGGAAAATTTATGGGGAGAATCATTTTCATAACACTGACAGCATCAAATAGAAAAAATAAAAACAACAAAAACTTCGCATTTAATCATCTGGGGAAAATAGAAATGTCTCAATTTAATCGTTTAGACCATACACAGTCAACCTTTCTGTGATTAAAATGATTAGTTTTTATCAATTTTAAAGATTTTTATGTATTTATTTTATGTCATTAGAAAAATTGAAAGAAAAGTTATAATTCGTATTCTCATCTTAGCAAGTGTTATTGCATTTAAAAAAGGAAAAGTAAAGAAATAAAATCAGTAATTCTTAAATACTTTTGTAAATTCTTAATTATTTTTTCCCGTTAATAGATTTGATTTTTATTTCATTCTAAATACTGAATTTAGTTATAAAAGATCATTTGGTCGTGTGTACACAGAAGTTAGTGATATTTCTTGATGGTTTTTGGTCTTTGTAACCAAATTAAAAAAAAAAATTTTTCTTTTCATTTTTTGTTGAAAAAAAAAAGAAAAGTTCAGAACTATAAAATTACTTTTGGTTTTGTCTTTGAAATATTTTTTCTAAAAGGATTAAAAAAAGAAAAAACTATTTTAGGCATTTAATTTAAAAGAAAGAATACTTTTCAAACTTCATTTGAAAAGTTCAAAATGAATTAACGAAATAAAAAGAAGTATAAATCTTTTATATCTTTTACAAAAATATATTTATTGTAGTTGACATGTTTAACATTGATATTTAAAAGGGAACTTGTTGCAGCGTTAGTTTAAATAAGTACTTTTTTTGTTCTCTTTTTTTTTTCTGCAAATGCAGATGATTTCATTAATTTAATGTACTTAAGTAGTGAAGAGTTCATTGTTAGTACATTTAATCTTTGTGAAAAAAATTAGAATAGACACTTTCTCGTGGTGTAATGGTTAGAAAGCTGGTTTTGTTGATCAGTTTGCTTTTATTGAGTTGTGATTTCAATCCTTACTATGTGCTACGCTTAGTTTTCACGCTTATGGTCACACTGGGAACAGCAGATTTGTTTGCAAGACTAAGCAAAGCTTTAAAAATTCTAAAAAAAAAAAATGTTTTAAATGCATCGTAATCCCCTTAAATAGAATGCAGTGTGTGTATCCACTTACATATTTGTGTGTGCGTAACACTTTTCTTTGAGTACACATATATTATACTCTAATCCTGGTATTTATTCACCTCTCCCCACAAAAGTAAATTTGTCTCAAGGTCAGTTTAATGTAGGGTCTCATATGCATGGGTCAGGATAAAAATTATCCTTGTCTTCACTACTAACCATGAAAGTTTATGATTATTTAGACCCTCCTTTATAGTGCTTTGTAGAGGTGCTGCTCTGAGATTTGAATCATTCTTGCTCTTTAACCTAAGAGAAGGTGTCCTATGGCATTGTGGTTAATATGTTGGACTGCAACATCATAGTAAGTAAGTTTGAGCTGCAGTTGTGCTATTAGGTTCACTTTCAGACTAATATTCTTGGGAAAAGTATGAACTCCCTTATTCCCCCCCCCAGCTAGGGGTCAATTAGTCTCACTATTGTTCTTCTTCAAGGATGGCTTTGGCATTAAATGACCCACAGAAATAGATATGCCATTAAAAACGAAGAAACCATCTACATGCCCATCCAATTTTACTACTTAATAATGATTCTATAGAGTATGCATTTGTGCTCACTCTGATCATTATAATTTATCAAGAGAGATAACTACTGAGTGATAATTTTAGAGTGCTTTTCCTTATTTGTTCATTTGTGGAAGCACACTTAATGTTACTTATTGTTGTAGAAAATAGAATTGTGACTCAAGTATAAATCCTGAATGAAGCTGTTTGCATTTCACTTCACACTTATGCCCTTAGGAAAGGCATGAATCCACCTGTTTTTCCTCTCACCTTTGAGTAAATAGTAGGGCAGACTGAGTTCTTTAGCCTTAATATGGCAACCAGTCTTGGAGAACGAAAACATAATTTAAACCAGCTTAACTCTGCTTAAAAAAAAGTTAATCTTGTGTCACATCTTGCCTGTGGCATAGGGGTTTGGCTGATATTTATTTGCAGTTAAGTCTATTTATAGGATGTGACTTGATATCGAGCTTAATAGCTGCTAAAGGTGCCTAGATAATCATAGGTTTTATTTAACCATCGTGCATTTTACAACTCTGTTTTATCAGTAGCACTTAACTTAATTTCTGATTATTGAAAATCATTTTGTTTTCTGATTTTTTAATGCTCAACATACAGATAAACTTGTTAAAATTAATAAAAGTTGAAAATGACAAATTCAGTGCTAAATTGTTTCCCCTCATTCTACTGCCAGTATTACTTTTAGTGCAGAGAATAACTGTCTGGTAGAGTGGCTGTTAAATCAGGAGGCAGTGATAAATATTGAACCCTTGCCTATGTTTACTGAGTTTAAATACAGTCAACCTTAAAATGCAGCCATAATTATGGAAGGAGATGCAGAAGAGTTCTTGGCTCAACCAGGAAAGGAATGACTTCAATCCATGAAACCTACATCTTGTTCCTCATTCATCCTGTAGTCTGAATTAGCATGTTTTTTTTCTTTAACTCTTTTCACCTAAAAATTCAGGAATATAAAATGAAAAAAAAATCCATTCTTAGTTAGCTCCAAAACTTTTCAGCATACCCTCATTTTAATTTTTCCCATCATCAGAATTTGCTGTCATTATGTCTCTAATGTTTAGAGTAAATGAAAGTTTTCACATCTTTGTTTTATAAATCCTACCTATGATTGCATAAATTATACAAAAAGCTGATTTTTACATAAATAGAAGAAACATCAACAGTGCTGTTGTTTACAATATTATCTGATTGAGTTTCACAAAATTTTAAATTTAGGCTGCTGTATAGGATTTATATAAAGAAGACTTTCTCAGTGTAGAATAAATTGTAGCTGACTGACAGTAATAGTTTTTCACATATAAATGGAATTTATTAAAAAAAAAAAAAAAAAAAATGGGGAAATCTTTGATTTTATGATAGTAAAGTCAAAAAAACAAATTCATTTGGGGAATTACAAAATAGGAAGTGTGTTTAAAAAGTATTGAGACTGAAGTTTTTATTTACCAAGACAAATGAACAATAAATGAAATGTTAATTTTCTTCAGTGTAGTTTGGTTTCTTTGTTTCTTATAGCATATCAACCTTTGTGGGTTACTTAATGCCAAAGTTATCCTAGTAGAAGAACAGTAGGGGTACTATTTAACCTGTATCTTGTTGGAGATTAGGGGTTCATAGCTTTTCTTGCAGTATTAGTCTGAATGCAATAGTGTGACTGGAGTACAAACTTACGATGATATCACGGTCCAGCATGTTAGTCATTATGCTACAGTGACTCCCCCTTCAAGATAGTCCTCTTGGCATTTAACACAGTTATTCCAGCAGTTTTTCCATTCGTCACAGTACCACTGAAATTCCTCTTTTGTTCTAATTTAAAGCATGATTGTCAGATGTCATTTAATCTTCAAGTCTTAATGCCGAGATGAATTTTCAGTTTAGATTTGATTACATCTTGTATGTATTTAAAAAAAAAATGTATTTTATTCATTAATTTCTATTAGCCAATTAATTTCTTATATCTAGTTTTCTTGATAGAATATTCTGTGCTCAGGAATTTTAGTCTTGCATATTTTAGATATATTGTTCCTAATATATATATATATATATATATATATATATATATATATATATATATATAATTGTTTTTTTTTTTTTTTTTTTTTTTTTTATAAAACGTCATGAAACCTGAGGTTGCAGACAAGTTTCCATGCTATTAAATATATATAAAAACTAATATATATTTACTTATATATATATCTTATAAATAATGTATTTTGCTATATTTATAAATAAAGAGTGCTCAATATTGGTGATAGGGCATATGTAGATCAAATTTAGAATATACATATTTATCTAACCTCTCTGCCATGGACAGGATGTGATACAAGGTGAATTTTTAAGCAGAGTAAAGCTGGTTTGAATTCAGAATTTTCGTTCTTTTGGACTGGTTGCTTAACCAAAGCTAAAGAACTTAGTCTACTCTACTGTCTATGTATAGCTGCAGGGAGAAGAGATGGATTCATGCCTTTCCCACAGGCATGAGCACATAGTGAAAGGAACACAGTCTCATAGAGGATTTGAACTTGGGTTGCTGATTTCATTTCCTATGCTGATAACCATTACACTAAGTTTACCTTCATATTCAAAGATATAGAAAAGTAAAACTTGCAAATATTAATACAAATATTGAGAAGTTAGCAGCAAAGCATTAAGTCACATTAAATTCAGTGCATTCCATTAATATTAGCAAATCTACTATGAAATTCATGATTTATTTTGTAATATTGCTTAGCTGTTAGAAATTATTTCATAATATTTGTCAGGTGTTTCATGTATATATATTGGTAGATTTGTTGAATATTAATTTAACTTAGCTGTTATAATCATATATGAATAAGTGATTAATACTCTATAGTAAAGATTGAATTAAAAAAAATAGGACAGCAGAGAAAAAATCAATTACCAATGAAATGAGCTGAGAGAAGTTAAAAGTGCTCCGTGTCCCATGTAGTAGGAATGTATGTCAGATCCACTGAGAAGCTTGTTGGAAAAATTTCAAAGGGCAAGCCAAATGAACCCAAGAAAAGAGGCAGAAAATTAAGTGAAAATAGGCTACTGAAATCTGGAGTCCAACCGATTCTGAATCAAAACAATTAACTGTCAAAAGAAGAAAATCCAAATCAATGGTAAGTTGTGTTATTAAAGGGTTAGTTTGGTCTGAAAAGTGATGCAAAAAGGTACCAACCGAGAGAAACTCAGCTTGGCTTTTAGTATCCCAAGTAGGGTGACAAAATTTAGTATTTTTGGATAAGCTGGATTTTCTCTGTTGATTGAACCTGTCTGTCACTGGGAGAATGTGACACAAGGTTAGTTTTTAAGCAAAGTAAAGCTGGTTTGAATTCAGAGTTTTCCTTCTCTTAGACTAGTTGCCTAACCAAGTCTAAAGAACCTAATCTATCCTACTATTTACCTGTAGCTTGGAAGAGAACTGATGGATTCATACTAAGGGTCTTAGTATAAAGTGAAATGAAAGCAGCCTCATCCAGGATTTGAGCTCTGGTAGCTATTTCCATTTCCTATGATGATAACTGTTAAATAAGGTGCACTTTTTATTTGTAATTTCATTTACTAAATAATCAGGATATCTATATATATATATATATAATATATATATATATATATATATATATATATGAACAGGGATATTCCTAATGTTTGGAACACTGCTGTACTTAACATGTTTATGTATGTACATACATTTTAGAATATTAAATAAAATTCTACTTGTGTTATATAGTCATCTACAGCGACACAACGATAAAGACGCAGGAATGAAAACGCATGATAAAGACGCAAGAAGACTTCTTTAACAATATTTTTACCTCTCACTTTATTGCAAGGGTTTGAAAGGGTTGTTTAAGGGTTTACATGTGAGAGGATGCTGGAGACCGAACGTAAACTTCATATTTTGACCCCACTGTTATGACCGTCACGTTGTGTCTTTCTTGTTCTCTTAGATGCTCAACCAGAGGTCTTGGGGTCCACTCCATCGGGGCTTTTCCAAGGGCCCCCTTGGTTGGGTGTGGCCTTCCCTACCACATCTGGTCTCTACTGTCTGGAAGTCTGCTGGCAACTGTATCGGGGGTTTCCGAGGTCCCCCGAGGTTGGGTGTGGCCTTCCCTACCACATCTCGTCTCTAACCCTCTGGGAGTCTGCTGGCAACTGCTCTGGGACCCAAACTCAACTGAGTTAAATAATAACTCAATGCCCACACGATCGCCTACTGGATCTTTGAAATCGAATGTTTAATCGTCATCAAGCGGAAATAACTGTCATGCAGTTCAGAGGTTACTCTCTTCCGGTGCATGACTGTAATGGCACAATGGGACCTTCACCTTTTCCCATATCATAAGCCTTAATCCGCCCACGCGATCTCTTTCGATTACTGGCCGTTGGAATGTGTCACTTCCTTCCGGTGTATTACCTTGGAATAGTATTTTTGGGCCGGGTCGAAGGTCAAAATATAACACTTGTGCCATAATTAGTCACTGCTCAAGAAAATTTTTTTTTGATTTTGAAGCAAAAAAAGATATCTACAAAGAAAAAAAAAGAATGCAGTTACCTTCTATGCCCCTTTTTAATATGATCCAGGTGAAGTCCCTGTGAGATAGTGGTTAATGTACTTGACTGCGACATCATAGTAAGTAAATTTGAACTCAAGTTGCACTATCATGTTCACTTTTAGACTGATTCCTTGGGGAATGGTATGAACTCCCTTATCCCCACCAGCTATTGGTTAGCTAGTATCATTACTGTTTTTCTATAAGGATGGCTTTGGCATTAAATATCCCATGACGCTTGATAGGCCCTTAAACAAAGAAACTAAACCAATATCATACATGTTTGATCATTTTAAAAATATCCTAGAATTTATTGGAAGAATTTTTTATTAAAAATATTAAACTAATATACCTACAGTATTGAACTTTATTATTGTTGTCAAAGTTCCCTTAGTTGTCTCAAAAAGTCATGTATAAATTTCTAAAAAGATTATTTTCTGAAATACCAAAAAATTAGGAAATTTCTTTGAATTTTCTTTTCCTTGATTTGATATCTTAATTTGGGATTAGTCCTTTGCTAATAATGTTTGGCTACAACATCCAAGGAAAATAATCACTTCTTTGGTGTGTCTAAGCCATCAGAGTTTGATTAAAATTTGTTGTAATAATAAAAAATGGTTCCATATGTTTCACATTTTTTGTCTAATACTGTAAAATATTTAACTTATTCATGAAACAACTCAACAATATTCTGGAAAAAATCTACCAGTGTCAATGAAATACTCTGTATATAGGGTTTATTATTACTGTGTTAAATTCATCTTATGTTCTGCCAATATTAAAGAAAAAATCCTCCTTTCTCCATATTATAGAATGACTCACTAATTTTTTGAAAAGATCCCACAATATTTTGAAAAAGTCTGCCAATATTAATAAAATACCCTGTAAAAAATATAAGTAAAATCCCATTTTAGTTTTATCAAAAATTGGTGGGGAAGTCAGTGGGGTTCAATTGTTTTTTTGTTAATTCTCTAAAAGAGGGTAATGGGGGTGGAGAAGATTGAAAAAAATCCTTGATACAAAACTTGTTCAGTTCTTTGTTCTCTAACACATTTGTGTTGCCTCAACTTTATTTACTTTTAAAACAAAGTGGCAAAAATCTGAAAAAAATTGTCAACATTTAATTGTTACTAACTCTGAAATGAAAACAGGAAGTAGAATACCATAGGGTGGAAGCTCACTTGACAGAACAGCCAAACACCTAAAAACGGGGATCTCTGGTGACTTGTTTTGTTTTGAAAGCTACTATAATGTGTATAGTTTTAATTGATTGTTGTTAAGTATAGCTGCTTGCTGGTAATTTAAGTAAAGTTTCTGCGAAAAAATAAAAAGATAAAACCTGTTTGCATTTGAGTATTGTATGTTTTATATTTATAGCCTTCAAGTAAAAGTGCTGACTTTAACATGTAGAGATATTGTTTTGCAAAGCTTTTTGAAACCAGACTGAATAAAATAATTTATAACTTGATAAAAAGAAATTAAAAGGGGATTTTTTACAGAAACAGACACATGTATATATTTAATTTTCCATCTGTGTGTGTGTGTGTGTGTATATATATATATATATATATATATACACTAATGGAAAATAAAATTATAACACTGTGCTTCATTTCACTCAGGATTATATATAAAGATAATATAGTTGGATTGCAATGAATAATCTCATAAACAGACCAATATGTACACAGATTCCAAAATAAGGAGTGTATCAACAGTACTCAGACCCTGTATTAATACACTATGTAACTGCGTTAATATTTTCAGTGTTTCAGACCAGACACTTGTATAAGTATTACTATATCTCAAAATGGCTAGAGACTTTAAAAAGTTTATCTGAACATCTACAATCCTTTAGCATTCACATTCTGCATTTAAGTCATTCTTATTGTTTTAAGTTTATTTTCCATTAGTGGGTACCTCACATGGTGTAATAGTTAGCAAGTTGAATTAGATCATTGTTAGTGATTTTGATTTTCACTGGGTACTCCATACTAAGCTTACTAAATAACTATTTTCTGTCAGTGTATTTATGTATGTGTGTGTGTATGTATGTATATACATGCATGTGAGGGTGGACTGAAATGTTCATATGATGGCATCACATCTACTGTTGATGACTTTTTTGATCAATGAGATTCAAGTGCTACAACACCTTTGGAAGAAATGTGTTGCCCACAAGAGGGACTATGTTAAAAAATAAAAACCACATTTGGTCACATTCTATTAGAGTATCCTGTTCAGCCTTGGAAATTTTCACCCGACCCTTGTGTGTGTGTGTGTGTGTGTGTGTGTATGTATGTATGTATGTATGTGTGTATATATATATATATATATATATATATATATATATATATATATATATATATATTGAAAGAGAGTTAGACATTGGATTTTGTGTGTGTGGGTTGTTCTTGAAACATCTCTTTGTTCTTTGTGTAATGTGGGAATTGATTGCATTTTATTCATTTCAATATATAAAATCCAGTTTCTGTTTGCAATTCTGAAAGCCCATAAACAGCCTGAAGCCTCTTTTCTCTTTTTTTTATAGCAAGAATAGACTTCTTTTGAGGCCAAGATAGGATTTAACAATTTGATATATAATTAAATTAACAGAAACAAAATAAAATAAGGATGCATCTTTTTTTTTTTTTAAATTGTGATTCAATAAGTTTTTCTTGTACCACTGTCATTGGAATTGATTCTGTACTTTTATCTATACTTAATTGATTTGTTTTTTGTTGTTTTTTTATCTCTTTATTTTTTTAAAAATATCTCTTATCTTTTGTATTCTTTTCTTAATAAATAAATAAGAACCAGTGAGATAAAATAAGAACATACTGGGATAGATATGTTTTCTGCTTATGGCTGATGAGGCTATATGAAAGATAAACATGCACACTTTCTCTGTATGTATGTCCTAAGTTACAAATAGAGCAGCCCAGTGAGGATCAAATTCTTTTTTAATGGAATAACTTTGTTTTATTTATTTGAAATTTTTTTATTTTTTTAAAATTTTGTCAGGAGACTTTTATTATTGGAAAGAAGAAAGATGCATATGTAACACTGCAATGACATGTCTATATTTCCTTATTATTTACTTATATTTTTAATTTTCTCTGATGGCACAGAATTATTTGACAAATATCTAGTTGACACATTGATCTTCAAACCTCTTTTTGATTTAACAATGCTATTGAGTTTTATTTTTTTAACTCTTTCCAGACTGAATTTATTTTTAAAGTGTTTTATTGGCAGACTGAGAATATGCTGAATACATCCTCTGCTGTGGCATTAGTTTTCTTTTTTTTTCTTTTAGTGTTGTGAGTGGTTTGAATTATTTCTTTGTTTCCATTACTCTCAGGTCCACAACTGACCCAGAGTAGTAGTACCTGTTAGGGTCCCATCTATCATCATCATGTCATGCTGCTTGCACAGATTTCCCTAACTCTCTCTTGCTATCTGTCCCTATCATCTAGTGCTTCCAGCTGGTCTTCCAGGCTACATCCTGTGTCTGTACAGAGCTGTTGTAGATAAGTTCTTGCTGGTCGTCCTACACTAGTGCATCTGTGTGAAGGGGTCCTTAGGAGAACATCGATTATGAATTGTCTTTCCTCCCCCAGCAGTGTCCTTCATGTCTTGTTTGTCTAATTTGGATGTTCTTCGAGATGGGTGGTAGGTGGCCATACAGCTGTTGTTTTGTGGGATGTTGCTTCCAGGATTTAGTCAGGTTAATAATTGTTTACAAATGATTATTATAAGTTAGTTGAAATTGAAAAAAAAAAGAAAAAAGTCTGATTTTTGGCAATAAATAACCTAACAAGAATTGAAGTGACTTAAAACTGACCAACTAATCAACAAAATTATTTCTAAATTTTACCAATTTTAAGGTAAGTATTTGACAAACACCTCACAGGCAGGATATATGATACAAGGTCAATTTTGTTATAAGAGTACATCTGGTTTGAATTCACTATCTTTCCTTCTTCTAGACTTGTTGCTTAAGAGCCCAGTCTACACTACTATTTACCCATATACTGGGAGAAAGAGATGGATTTATTCATTTTTCAAGGGCATTAGTGTGAAATAAAATGTAAAGAGCCCAATGCAGGATTTGAACTGAGCTTGCTGAGTCCATTTTATACTGTAATAATCATCATGTCGCTTGGACTCCTCTTTTAAGGTATGTATTCACCCAACCCCACTGTAACTGGCAGGATGTGACACAAGGTCAATTCTGAAATGGAGTAAAATTGGTTTGAATTCAGAGTTTTCCTGCTCCTAGACTGGATGCTTAAGCTAGGCTCATGAACCCAGTCTACCCTTCTATTTACCCGTGAAATGCAACACAGCCTAGTCCCAGATTTGAACTCAGGTCACTGATTCCATTTCCTACAATGATAACCATTATGGTAAGTGCACTTCTAGTATTAAGATAACTTAAATTTAAATTCAATTTGTAAGCTTTTGGCACATTCCCATCTCTCTATACCATATGTATTATGGTAGGATTATGCTCATGTTAATATATTGTAAATATAACTGTATCAAGTTTGAGTTACCAACAGACTTGAAAAATCACAAAAACAATCACTAATTTTGAAGTTGTTTTCTACTACATGGAATCTACCAATGGCATTAACTCACATGTCCAATTGGTATAAATGGTATTATTTAACCCAGTTTGCTAGGGCTGTAAAATATGCCAACTGCATCTCTGTAAGACTCCTTTCCCCTCGTGTGCTTTAGGTATGACACTATACCATCTGATGGTGAGACTCCAGTCCTGGAGCTTTGAAGAATGTGGAATACACTTTCATTATCATTTCTTCCAGGTCCTGGAGTGGTATTACTTGTTAAGGTCCCATCCATAAATGAAATAGAACTTTTCAATAATTTACTATACTTGAAACCATTTAACTGTATGCAAACAAATGATTAATATTAGATTCAATAATTAGTATTTGACAGCAATGCTTGGAACCCTTTAACTGTGTCCAAATAGAACTGTTAGTTAGCAATACTGTAAACCATTTAACTGTGTACAAACAAATGAGCTCATTTAAAAATGTTACCAACATATATATATATATAAAACAGGATTTGGCATTAAATAACTTACGTAGATTGATATGTCATAAAATCCAACCAATATAATGGTATTATTAGATTCAATTGTAAACAAACACATTTGGCTAGTCCATCTGGAAAGGGTTAATAATTTTGTTTTATCATGAAAATTTAATATTTGCAGTCTATATAATTACTTAATGGTGCAAGACAGTCTTGAATGTTTTTTTTTTGTTTTTTTTTTAGATTTACACAGATAAACAATCCAGTATGTTCTTGTTGCTGCTTTTTAGTTGAGTTCTGTCAAGGATTTGTTTTCTCTTTTATCAGCCAGGCCCTTCTAGCTCCATTTAAAAAAAAATCAAATTCTTCTGGATGGAGCATGAATTTATGGTAATATGAGCAGGGTGGGGGTCTTGATATTAGCCAATCATGTAGAAGTATGCAAAACTTTGCACTTGACAACTCAACCACCTTTTTACCTGTTCAAACTAAAACAAGTAGTCAAAATCTTTATAACACACCAATATCCATTCAGTTCTTATATCACTGTTTTTTGTGAATTTCTCTGTAAATTGAATTTTGTATTAAAAACCAAATTTTAAATCATTTTTGATATTTTTTTGTTTTCATTAAAAGAAAAAAAATTTTTTGAATTCAGATGAAAAATTTGAAGTGAAAATTTAAAAAAATGCAAAAATAGAAATTATATCTTTGTTATTTATTTATTATCTATTATTATAATTGTTTCCAGCTGATTAAGTGACTTAACATTCCCCAGAACAAAATATCTTTTATTTAAGTATATTATGAAAACTAACCCATTATTTCCAAATATACACTTTTTTAATTATATATTTTACTCAGCAAAATGAAATTGGCTTTACAAGATAATTCATTTTTTTGTAAAGAATAATGCTGAAATTCTTGACCTGACCATGATGTAAATAGCATTGAAATATTAATAAAAACTTCACCTGACTCTTGTTTTATTCATAAAATATTGATTACTAAGAAGCATTGGTGTCGCCTTGATCCTTTTAAATTGTCTGATTGATGACAAGATTATTGTGTTAAAAAGCAACTAATGATTAAAAGATGAATGAAAATACTAACCAAAACTAATTATAATGATGGATGATACTTTATAAAAGATGTTATTTTTTTTACACTAGTAGTATTAATACTACTAGTGTAAAAAAAAAAAAAAAAAATTAACAACAACATAGTGCTGAAAGGGATTGAAAGACTGAGTAAGGAATGAGATTAAAACTTTGATTTGAATATCTGCTGACCCTTGGCTTTTCATAGATGGTTGAGCTGCTAGTGTGTTTAGCCAGACTTTCCCAAGAGCAAAGTGGGTATGAATTCAGGTCTCACTGAGAACATTTTTTTATTATTTCAATCCCTGCTTTTCCTCACATTAATTAGATTAAAAAGACAACTAAAAACTAGAACTAAAAGGTGAAAGAAAGTACTTGTCAAAATGGGTTGATATACCATAAAATGATTTTATTGTTATTCCTACAGATTGAATATAGGGCTTATTACAGCTAGTGAAACACTCTGGAATAAAAACGGAGAAAAACTTGATTATTTTGTTTCTGTAAAATCTGACTGCTGTATGTATACTAAGACCTCACTTCCTGATGGATAGTCAACTTACTGTGGCAGGGGAGTCTTCATGGCAAAATGGCTGATGTGCTGGACTGTAACATCTTAGTGAGTTGGAACTTCAATCACACTATTACATTTACTTTTGAACTAATACTCTTAAGAAAGGTATGAACCCTCTTATCCACTTTGCTATGGGTTTAAAAGTACCACTACTGTTCTTCTACAAGGATGGCTTTCACATTAAATAATCCATGAAGTTTGTTATACCATTAAACAAAGAAATTAATCAAGAAACTAAATTACCATGTACCATTATATGATAGCTTATTTTATTATTGGTATCCAATTTATAAGATGGTCAGAGTTGAAATGTAAACAAACACTGGCTATTGTGGTGGCCATTCTCTCAGTAATAATCACATTTCTTGAATAACAAAATCTTTAAAATAAAACGTCAGAACTAATTTCCAAATGTCGACACAAAAATGAATTTTTACTATGCTATTTAACATACCATCATGACATGATTAGAATCATTTTAACAACTGTTAAAAAAAACTTAATTTAATAATTCCAAATTTAGAATTTGGGATTTTTAAATGCCAGTCAGAATGACATGAGAAGTGAAAGGCTGACACACATAAAAATAGGTTTCTATTAAACATATTTCAATAGCAATATGATTTTAATGAAAAACAAATAAATTCATGTTAGAATTTAAAGAATTTTAAACTTGTTTGTAAATTGCAACCCAAATTGAATTTTTTTTGAAGTTGTCTTTATTTGTACTATTGTTAATTAGACTTGCTTTTGGATTTTTGTAATATAAATCTGGTTCTGTTTGGTGTACCACCCTCTCATCCCACATGTAGGACTGAAATTCCTTTGAATAGAATATTGCCTGATGAGTGTGAAAGCATGAAACTATCAGTAGCAATGTGATTTTTGATTTCCATAAAAAACAAAACCAATTTTAAGAAAATATATATTTTTATTTATTCATGCAATATCTAAAACTCTTATAGATACTATAGTTTTTAGACACAGTAACTATATATATATATATATATATATATATATATATATATATATATATATAGATAGATAGATGCTGTTAAGTAAAATAATGGGTTAATTAATATGTAATGTATATTAATTCTTTCTCCAAGGAAAAATTAGCGTAAACCATTGTCAAACCAACATTTTTATTGATATTATATAATTGCAGTTTTGGAAATTCATCTCTCTCTCATATAGACTTCTAACTCAATAAAGAGATGTCATTAACCTTTAAAATTGTGTGTTCACATTATTATGTTCATAATAAATAAAAATGCAAAACTTAGTTTTTGATTTTTACTGATTAAATGAGATAACTCAATAATGAAAAATCAATTGATTTATAGAACTCTTCAGTTCTTCATTTGTAAGTACCAAAAAGCATGTACAACTCTTCAGTTTTTCTTAAAACCAATTCTGTTTAAATATCACACAAATTCCATTGGCAAAATTGGAATTTAATGTTTTTTTGAAAATTATTTTAGTAATTTAGTCCTAATTGTAAAAAAAAGAATTCTTTATTTTTTGCAGAACTCAAAAAAACAAACCCTAAAAATATTTCAAACCAAGTTCTTTTTTAAAATACAATTTTAAATGCAAACTAAAAAAAGAAATTCTAACATGAAAAATTTTTCATTTTTAATTCTTAGCTTCTTCTTATTGTAAAGACACATCTTTATTTAACTCTTTTTTTTACTGTACATTCCTATAATGATACATTTTTAATTCTTAGCTACTTTTTATTACACCTACCTATAATGTTACATTTTTAGAAAGTAAAAAAGAAAAAATAACAATTAAATGAAAGCATTATTTATTGATAATGCAAAAACTAATTTTTTGAAACAAATAATTTTCATATACTTAGAACAAAATATATTAATTTTTAATCAGTGTTACTTAAAAACGTTTTTTTTTTTTAGAAGAAGAAATAAAATATTTATTTAAAACCCCAGAATACTTTTCAATTAAATTTACAAAATTTTCCCTCTAAAAATAAGAATACATTTAAAATTTTTAGCTTTTTTATTACATTTTTATTGGATAAAAAATAAAATAAGTTAAATGAACACATTTTTATCACTAAATCAACAGGCAATTAAAATTTTTGTCATGTTTTTAAAAAAAGAAAAAGTCTTCAGAAAAATAACATAATGTTTCAAACCATTCAGGAGTAGGGTTTCATTTTTTAAAATACTATTTTAAATATAAACAAAAACAAAATTCCTAGAATAAAAGAATATTGTAATATGTGAATTTTTAGATTTTTTTTATTGTTAAATTTTTAAAGGATGAATAAAAATTTGGATTAAAACTATGCTACTTTTTCAAAAATAATTAACAAAAAAATTTTTCTGAAATTGAGCACTTATAATAAAAAAAATTTATTGAATACCAAAAAAAAAAGTCTTGAAAATGTTTTAAACCTTTCACTTGTATAGGGTTACATATTTTTTATATTGTTTTAAATGTAAATTAAAAAAGAATAAAAAAAAAAACAAATCATTAGATAAAATACTCTCCATTTGAATTCATTGGCAAATTATTTCAATTAAAAATAAAGATACATTTTTGATTCATAGCTTTCTCCTCTCTTCATTTTTCTATCTCACTGGTTTTCCTAAATTCCTTTTAGTCCAGTCATAAACCAGGTACTTATGCTAGTGTGTATATATATATATATATATATATATATATATATAATTTTATGATTGAAGGAAATGTTCTCAGAATTACTTTCCCAAATAAATACAATCCCTTGTTTGATAGCATGGGTTTTGAAGTATCACTGTAGATTTGAAATGTCATTTGATTTTTCCAACTTAATGTTAAGTGCCCAGCATCCAGATATTGTGATCTGGTTAAGTAATGCAAAAACAGTTTACTTCATTGAAATAATGTTTTCTAGCTAAGACTTACGAGTTTGGGTGGGGGAGATTGACTTACTCAAAAAATGATATATATTCTATACAAGGCAAAAGCTGGTCATGAAAAATATGATCTCTGACTAAAATGAGCTATGAATCTAACAAGTGCACTCTTTATAATGAAATTTATATTTTAGCCAAAAGGAAAGTTGTATTTCTGGAAATGATGACAATTGAGTTGAAGTATTCATGTGTTTACAAATAAGAATAGTCATTATTAAAGTATAAGTTCCAATATGATCCATTTTAGTATCCATGATTCAGCATTATATTACTTAAAAGAGCATTATTAAAATTCTAATAGTATTTATTTTTCTCTACAAATTAATTTAGTTTCTAGAAGTTGCATAGTTTTAATGTAGTGTTTTTCAACCTTTCTGTGACCTCATTATCCTACCTCTCTATGCTGAAGGTACATTACATCTTAATCAATAGTTAAAGACCAGTATATTTCATTGACATAAGTAAATAGATGCTACACTTTGATCCTGAAAAGGATATGACAAATGAAATTACAAACTTGGATAGTGCTTTTAGAGTCAAAAACGTTTTTATATCACCAAAATATACAATGAAATTGTGGAATTTTTCGGTATAATCAATTTAATGGATATCAGTTGGAAATTTGAGCTTGTAATGAGAACAGATTCTAATGATATTGGGTTGTATGGTTGTTAGGACAACTAAAAATTTTTTCAACCATTTTCAAACCCTGTCAGATGGGTCTGAAGAATATATTGACCACATCACAGTAGGTTAAGACTCCTTTCCCAATGAGTGTCCTCGATACGTCACTAAGCCATTTGATAGTGAAGTTTCAGTCCTGGAGGTTTGGATAATGTGGAGTACCCCTTTATTGCCATTACTCTCAGGTCCACTCTGACTCATAGTGGTAGAACTGTTCAATCTTTATTTGGAGATTATTATTAATACTCAATAGAATTATTTGTGATGAATTGCAATACTTGAAACTGTTTAACTATGTGCAAACAAAGATTAGTATTAAATGAGTTAAAAATACTTGATAAATAGAATTACTAAGCCTTTGGCATAATTTCAATCAAACTTTCAGGAATTATTAGGGTCATCCCTGAAAAGAATATTTAACTCAGATTGGTTTTTAGGTGGAATCTACCTTTTACCCTCCATATTTTTCATCCCCTTCACTGTAAAAAAAGTGTTCATCTCACAGCACTTACTCCTCTCACTTGAGGCAGATGGCTCTCTCCTTCTTTATATGCACTTAAAAGAGATGCTAAGAAGGGAATTTAATCTCAACTCATTTGAAAAAGACCTAGAAACCCATTAAAAAAAATCAATTAAGTTAATACTAGTACATCTACAAGTTTGGAAAAAAATAAAATATTTATGAAAAATATTTAATTTTTAGGGGTTTTCAAGAGTATCTTAGACCCCCAAACATAGCTGAAGCCATCTTCTCTATGCCATGCTAACTAAACAAAGCAGCAGTGGATTGTAAATAAAGGATAAAAATCAAATAAAGCGTTCCTTAAATATGACTAATTATCCTGAGCTTTAATAAAAGTGACTCTATGTCCTTTACTTTTTTTAATGATTACACTCTTCCAACTTGTATGTAATATGACTAAGTAATGTTGTATGAATTTAGCTTACCTTGGTGAATAGTATTACTTTAATGTCTGGTATGAATTTTATTGCACAGATTGCTTTATCATTTGACTCTTGGCCCATGTTTCAGTGTCATGGGTACTGAGCATGTCTTGAAATATTTTTATTATTTAATTGATTTGAATGATTACAGACAAAAAAATAGATAGACAAATGTAATTGTAATTTTATTATGGTAGAGATTAGATATTAGTAACATTGGCTGACCTTTGAAAGTGTACCTCTGACAAGGGTTTGTAATGTTTCATTTTAGAGACAGAAAAAGATGAATATACAAGTACATGGGACATGTTAGATAGAGTAAACCTTTCTGTAAACTTTGTTTATGATTGTAATTTTGATTTAGGTATTAACAGGTAACCTTACTGACAAGGAAAATAAAAACCACACAATCATTGTAAAATCATTGCTTTTGTCACTATCTTCAGATTATCTTAAATCATTAACCAATTCACTGCTTGGATCAAGAAATTTCTTATGAGTTTTTATTAGATGCTCCAGGACAATTATTATTTTCATTGCCTTCATCATTATCATCTATAATCTTAAATCACAATCTGATTCCCTGGCTGAACAAAAAAAAAATAGATAAGTCTTTTACCAGATCTCTTGTCACCTGTTCCAAGGCAATCATCATTTTTACTACCTTCATCACTATCTACAAACTATCTTAAATCCCTATTCAATAACTGCCAAAGTAAAAGAACCTAGGTTAAATCATTTTGTTAGCTGCTCCCAAATGGTTTAAAGTTGAGGAAAAATATTACTTGGTACTTAATAGTATCAAATATAACTGATTTTCTGTTTCTTGCTTGTTTTTCTTTTTCTTTACATCTTTGAGGCTTGAAAATATACCACTTAATGTCTTACAATTTTCTTGTTTCTTCCATAGATTCTTCTGCCTTGAAACTCTCAACCATTTTTAACCAGAAGAGTCTCAACATTTCTGCTCCACTCAACAGCCAGCCTATAAATACTGGTACCAAAATTACTTCATACTAATCTTTTTCAAAATAAGTAACCAAAAAAAAACTCCTCAACAAACATCTTGAATTGATCAAAGTGTAAGACACCATATTTGTTCATTTTATATACACACATTTTTATAATTATATTCATGGAGAAATACATTAATGTATACATGTATGGTTTTGAAAACTAAAAGATGAGTTTTGTTTTTTTTTTTTTTTTTTTTGGTTTTTGGTCATCTATTAAGTAAAAAAAAATCAAGGTTTTTAATTGATTAAGCACAGCTATAAAACTTAAAATATCTGTGGAGAAGATTTGAAATTGATATTTAGTTTTGTAGAAAATAGCAAACACTGGTTTGGGAAAAAAGTTTTGGTTAAAGTAGGAATTTGATATTTTTAAGATAAATGCATGAAAAACTCATATTGTTAAATATTTACCCATCAAACTTTACTTTTTTCCTCAAAACTTTATGACTGAATTTTGAGTTTGAATTTTGGTATCTGTTGCATGATATATAAAATTCAAGTACATCATTAAAACTTGAGAAACACAATAAACAACTATTTTCTTTTTTTTTTCTTTAATCTTATTATAATTAAAAGCTAAAATATTTCAGGTTTTTAAATTATTTTTGAGCATTTTGATTCTGAACTTGAACATCTAATTTTTATCAGAATTATTAAGTATTAAAACATTAACATTTAGTTATGATACTCATGTAGTGTAATGGTTAATGAGCTAGGCTAATAGACTATGATTAGTGAGTTGAGTTTTTAGTAAAGCCTCATATTTCTAGCCTAGTACCTTAAGTAAACTAAGCTTACTAAATAATTACTACTAATTAAATGAATAACCTTGGAGTTTACTCACATTATGTGAATATCTTGTTTTGTGAGTAGATAACGTCTCGTTCTCACATGTATTCATCTATTGTGCTTTATTATTATACTTTTAATTCTGCAAGCAAATATGAATTATTCAACAAATGAAATGATCATGTACAAAAATATCTAGTTGACTATTTTATTTAACTGGACATATCAACTTAATTATAGGTAACAGTTAAGACTAGTTTTACATTATCTGTAAAATTTTTCTTATACCTTGATTAATTTCCTTTCATAAGAGACATAAAACTACCCCAACTTTAAAATTTATTTCTTAAACTCTTTCAAAATAATTTCATAATTACTCACTATAATCTTTAGATTTTTTTCCATACTCTGTTATCTTCCTTTGTTATCTGCTTCTCAACCCTGATTTGGATTTTAAACAATCGGTAGGACTATTTGCAATGATGTACCAACAAAGCACCTTAGTGTACCTGACAGATCATCATTGGTTGTCAGAATACTTCAAGTCACTTGCAAAAGGCATTTTAATGACTTAATATTTAAGCTTAGTCATTGTTTCTTGACATACTTCTTTGAATTCTTCAAATTTTTATTCAGTATCGTGCATTTAAAAACTATGAGAAAAAAATGAAGTACAGTTAATTGCTAAATGGCATAATATGAATTGTTTCTTTCAGCACAGAAAGTGTTAAAATAGTATGACCTTAATTTCCATCATATAACAAGAAAGACAACTCTTTCTTTACTTAGTATATATGCAGAGAATATACATATCCAAGACAAACGAATGCATTTGTCTTTTAAGGGGTATCATTAAGATAGTTTTGAAAATTTGCAAGACTAAAATTAAAACATATTTCTCCAAAATTCCTATTTCCTATTGGATGATTTAATTGATAAATTTGAAATTTGAAGAAAATCTTTCAGATTCATTGTGAGACATTTGGAATTTAAAACATTAATAGTAAAAAAAAATTACAGAATATAACAGAAACTAAAAGTTACTTTAAGGTAAAATCAGTTTTTTTATTTATTAGACATTGACAAAAATTAAATTAACTGAAGAAAAATATTGGTTGAATACCAAATTTATTAGTTTGATAATATTTTGTTAAGGAATATAAAAAAAAAAAAAAAAGCATAAAATTTGTATTTCAGTTTTGTCTTTATTAGCTTTTTGATCATAAAAATCTAGTGCCTACAAGCAGTGATATATTTTTTTTATTGAAGTCTTTTTAGAAACGAAAGAAAATTTTAAAAAGAGGAGAAGACAATCTTTTATTTATTTGTTTACTTTTCTTATGGAACATAAATTTGTCAAGAACAGTACAAATGAAAAATACAAATATATTAGTAATATTACTGCCAAAATATTTAGAAATAGAAAATATAACAAAAGTAAAGTATTATTTTTGGTAGCCTGGATTATCAGGTTATTTAAAAAAGAAATTTTGGGAATAGCATTAAATAAAATAAAAAAAGATTGAACCAAAAAGAAAGCAATCAGAATTGAAATGAAGAAAATTCTCTAATCAAAAAGATGAGAAAGTATGTGAGAAAATTAAGGGATTTATATTCTAGAAGAGAAAAAAGGTGATTTTATTTAATTTTTTCATGAAAAGGCAAAAACATTTTGACCTTTTACCAAGTGCATTAACTCAAAAAGGATTTATTAGGCATTGACATAAAGGGATTAGTCATAAAAAGGTATTTACTTAGTAGTGACTTAAAATTAGTCATAAAAAGTATTTACTTAATAGTGATTTGAAGGGATTAGACATAAAGAGATTTACTTAGTAGTGACTTAAAGGGATTTGTTGTAAAAAGGTATTTATTTAGCTGAGATTTAAAGAGATTTACTAGGTATTTAGTTAAAGGTATTAGTCACAAAACCAACTTACTAAGCATTGATTTGGATTAGTCACAAAAGGGACTTACTAAGCATTGACTTAAAGGAACTAGTCTTAAAAAGCATTAGTCACCAAAGGAATATATTAAGCATTGATTTAAAGGGGATTAGTTTTTAAAAAAACCCAAAATAACATTGTTGCAGCTTTTTCCCCATTAAAAAAATCCTAATCCAATAAAAGAAAGTAAATAAAAGCATAAAAATGTACATGAAAAAAAAATATTTATAAAATAAATATATGTGTATATATAAAAAAAATATATATTAACAAAATACAGTATGTATATTTATATATGAATAAATGAATATATATATATTTATATATACTGTATAAAAGAGAGAGAAAAGCAAATCAAGAGAATTGTTTTGTTATATTATTTTCTCTTTTACTAGCCATTCAAAATGTATTCAATTCAGCCTGTGTACACTGTGAGCAACCAATTTTCATTTGACATGCACAACCAGGCTTTCTACCAGCAGGACAACAGACACCACCCACATACACCAACACCACCACTACCAGCACCACCACCTCCAGCACCTTCTAAAAGTCAACAAAAAAACCATCACCAAAATCAACCACAAGAACAAAACCAGCAACAGCAACAACAACCACAACCACCACCACAACAACAACAACAGCAGCAAACACAACCACAACCACCACCACCACCACCACCACAGCAGCAACAGCCACAACCACAACCACCACCACAACAACACTCTCCAACTCCTCCACCCCTGCAACAACAACAGCCACCCCCACCCCCACCACCTCCTCCTCCGCCACCACCACAACACCACAATCAGCCACATCAACATCATCACCAACACAGCCATTCTAACAGTGGTAGCCACAAACCGTTCAAGTGTGACATCTGCCGCAAGTCATTCTCCCGTAAGGCAAACCTCCATAATCACGAGAATGCAGCTGCTGCTGCTTCGAGTTCTAACCCCAGTTCTGCTGACTCCCCCAATAGTGGAGTCCCTTCTTCTGATGGAGGAGGCCCACCAAAACACTTCACCTGCACATTCTGCACAAAAACTTTTTCCCAGAAAGTGTTTCTCAAAAATCATGAGCTGACCCACACTGGCATCAGGCCATACCAATGCCCTTCATGTCCGAAGGCATTTGCCCAGAAGGTCCACCTGAAGGTGCACTCGCGCATCCACTCCGGAGAAAAGCCCTACAGCTGCTCGTATTGTCACAAGGCTTTTGCCCAGCGTGACCATTTGAATAATCATGAACGCGTGCACACAGGAGAGAAGCCTTTCCATTGTACCTTTTGCTGCAAGGCATTTGCCCAACGTTCTCACCTGCGCAATCATCTGAGGACTCATACAGGTAAGTCTCTCAGTTAGAAAAGATATATGTTTATGATTCTATTTTGTTTTTTTATTTATCAGAGTATGTAGTTGGATTAAATCAATTTTCCTGTCAGTATTAAAGATTCAATGACAAAGAAAAAATTAACTTTTAGACAGAAATGTTTCCATTATATACACTTAGATATGGCAAACTTTTACAAAATGTCATGCCCTTTGTTAAGAGTGACAACTTCAGATAAGACAGCACCTATTTTTCATAAAAGAAGTCTGTTGTTTATACTGTATATACCCAAGTAATGAAGAGCTTCATGTAATGAACAAGCCCTAATTTTTAGCCAGAAAAAATATTTTTATCATGTATCTTGTGTAATGACTGACAGTAAGTTTGACATGTTCAAAAACATCTTGTGTAATGAACAAGCTTTTGTTTTTGAAGTGAAAAATTCGTCAGAGCAAAGTTTTGTAAATAATTAACTAAGTACAAACCAATCATATACAATGATTACAACTCAAAGAAGGTTCTATTTAACCATGTTTCTCTTTTCATTATGTGCATGTGTGAGTGTATATAGCAATACCTTGAATAGTTGTCATTTACTAAGCTTAGTGTAGTTTGATACAAGGGCTTAAGTATGTAGCATTTAATGGGAATCAAACATATTAACAATAGTCTGCTAGCCATTACTCCTCAGTTCTACTGGTGGGACTTAGAATATGCCGACTGCATCTCCTACAAAGTGGTAAGACCCTTCCTTTGCAAAAAAAGGGTTAGTCCTGAGTATGACACTAAACTGCATCCAGTGGTGGGGCTCTAGTTCTTGGGTGGAGTACCCCTTGGTTGTTATTACTCCCAGGTTTATTCTGACCCTGAGTTGTAGTATCTACTAGGGTCCCACCCATGGGTTAAATGGATCTGTTTAAAAATCATTAGTCTTAGATAGGAATACTGGAAGTCATATAACTGAAAATTATTTGTATTAGATAGGAATACTTGATACCATGTAACTATGTACAATTATAATTATTAAATAGGAATAGTTACTTAAAACCATAACTAAATCAATTGTCTCAAATTTTGGCATTGGGTTGATATGCTGTTAATCAAACAATTGCACCACGTAAGGAGCACCAGTACAGTTAATTTGTTCTTAAATTTTGTCCCCACTATTAAAACGAGGTCATTTTAAAAAGAGTTTTAATGAAATTTATTCCAATAAAAACAAAATGATAGTAAAAAATAAAGAAAGATGTTACTCTTGATACGTGGTGCCTTCAATAAGTTTCCAGGTTTTTTTTGTACAGGCATTTAAAATTGTCGTAGACTCTTGAAAATTCAGTATATTATTGCTATACATCTTATGAGATGTCGGACCAATTTTTATGATTTCAGGTTCAAATGAACAGCTACAGTAGGAATTGGAATACACCCTACTAAAGCCTGATTGTCACAGCTGGTGAATTTCAAAAATGCAATCTGGACTTTAGAAGAACGATATGCAATAAAATTCTGTTTTAAACTTGGAAAAAATGCCATGTGATGAAAGCTGGATCTACTGGTATGACCAAGAGACAGAGTTCCCAGACCCAAGAAGGCCAGACAGAGCAAATCCACCCATAAACTTTTGATGATCCCTTTTTTTGACAGCACTGGCATGATCTATATGCACTGGGTTCCCACTGGACAGACAATCAACAAGGAATGCTGTGTTGAGGTTTTAAGGAAGTTCAGGAAGAGATTCTGTTAGAAGAGGCCAGCACTCTTCAAATCAGGTCAGTGGCATTTCCACCTGGACAATGCACCAGTCCACAACTCCATCCTTGTCACAGACTATTTGACCAAGATGGGCGTCAAGACAGTTCCTCAGCCTCCCTATAGTCGAGACCTTGCTCCGTATGACTTTTGGTTATTTCCTAAGCTCAGAGGCTGTTGTTATGAGACAATTGAGGAGATGAAAGAGGCTGTGATGAAGGTCATTGGCATGCTGACACAAGAGGACTTCCATGGGGGCCTTCCAGAAGTTGTTGGAACGGTACAACAAGTGCATTGCAGCTGGAGGAGATTACTTCGAAGGGGACTAGAGTTTCATGTGTGTACTATCAATAAAAGTGCCCATACGAAAAAAGTCTGGAAACTTATTTATTGATCCACGTACATGTAAGTAAAAGCTATTTGTAATATGGGTCCCCATGTGTTGTGGCTTAAGTGATTGACTGTGACCTCATAATAAATGAATTGAAACTCAAATGATGTTATTACATTTACTTTTGGACTAATACCCTTGTTTAAGGTATGAACTCCTTTAGCTCCCTCTCCTTGCTATGGGTTAGATACCACTACTGTTTTTCTACAAGGATGGCTTTGGTATTAACCCATCAAGGTTGATAGGCCATTAAACAAAGAAACCAAACCAAACTATTTGTAATGCATAAGATAAACCTAGTTTGCAATTTGAAAAAAAAGTTCAATTTCTTGAAATAATTGTTCAGTGTAACTGTACCTAAAAACAAAATTCTATAAAACAAGGTATTTCTGTATTGATTGTCTGTTTTTTCCAGACAAATTTTCGTCTTATATGTGTGTGTATATATATATATATATATGACAAAGGAAGACAAAGAAATTTTTCTTTTATTTATACTTATATTGATTCTTAGAAATAACTCTGAACTAATTGTGAAATATAATATTGCACAAATAAAATAAAAATGCTATTTATTTTTTAAGTGGTAAGTGACTTTTGTGCCACCCTCTGTGTGTGTGTGTGTGTATATATATATATATATATATATATAAAAGGCAGTATGGAAAATCAGGTCAGTATGGTTCTAATGTGATAATAATCATCATCATCTTAAGGTCAGATTTTGCTAATTTGAAGCTGTATGTTAAAATATCTTACTTTATAAATCTTTTTCCTTTTATAATTTTGGCTTTTTACTCCTAGAATTTGTAATAATCTGTTTTTGTGAGAGTTGGTCTTAGTGCAAAATTTACTGATATTTGGTTGCTTGGAAAATATTAGCCAATTTTATTATACATCTAAATTTTTCCCAAACAACCTAATAATTCAAAATTATTATTATTTAATTATTAAATTGCCAACTCAAAACAGTTTATGAATGTTATTTGCTGGACTTTGAATGAATATTACTTTAGTAACATTATTGCTTAAGCCTTTCCATGATGAGTTTATTTCTAAATTTTACATTTTAAGATGAGACAAATTTATATAGCATATACTCTCCTCTTTATGACCAATTGGGATTATTAGCTTTGCAGAATATAGACTATCCCTTCATTTCTATTACTTCCAGGTCCACTCTGATGAGAATGGTATCACATGTTAGGGTCTCATCTGTGTCAAATAGAAGTATTTAATCATTTACTATACCTGAAACCATTTAACTGTGTGCAAACAAATGAATAATGTTGGCTAGAATCATTAGTGTTGAATAGCAAGTAGAACTATGAGTGTTAAAAAGCAATTCTTGAAACTATTAAACTGTTTGCAAACAAATGAACTCTGTCTTGTTTAAGAATAATATTACCTACAAGCTATTTGCTTACAAATCATATATATATAGATAAACAGGATTTGGCATTAAGTAACCCACTAGAGTTGATATTCTATAAACCAAACTATGCAACCAATCTATTTTTTTTAATTTGATACAATTAATTGGTTGGTTTTATGGCCTGTCAACCATTGTTAGGTTATTTAATACTGAAATCAATCATTTTTCAAGGAGTTATGTTTTCAATTTACTATTCCTATTTAAAAATGATAATCATTTGTTTGTACACAGTTATAGTGTTAAACAATAGATTAACTGGATCTTTTATTTGGCATGCCCTATAGATAATTCAAAAAGATATAAACAATAGTCTCAAATAAGTGATTTACATGTAATGACTTTTAAATAGCAGTTGAATACCTTGGCTCTTCCTGGAGGATTGTTGGTCAGGTGACTAAAATTCTAGAAGTTAGATTTTATCTTGAAATTAGCTGAGACCAGCTGAAGTAATTGGACCTAATTTTCCATCTATGGTTCATATAGTCCAAGTGTTTCCTACTTGTCTACAGAATTGGTGAATAAATGATATGCACAAAAGAAGATACAGTCTTGTTGTTCATCTTAGTAAATAATCAGACAATGAAGGCATAAATGTTGTTTGGATTGCAAGAACAAGATGATGGCAAGAAGCAATGACTGGTCAGAGAAAAAGATGCCCATATAACAGTTCGTATCAAGTATTCCCATCTAATATAATTACTTTGTACATGGTTACATAATTTGATGTCTGATATCAATAATTTGCTCACAATTATTTAGTTTCAAGTAACTAATGATAGTGATGATAATTATCTTTATAAATAATCATAGCATCAAATAACTATTAATACAAATAATTTGCACACAGTTATATAATTTCAAGTATACCTATTTTATATTAATAATTTTCAAAAAGATCTATTTGACTCATAGATAAGACCCAAACATGCACTACCATTCAGGGTCAGAGTGGATCTGGGAGTAATAAAACAAAGGAGTACTCCACACTTCCCTGAACTCATGTTTCACCATGAAATGCAGTTTAGTGTCATACCCAGGACTCCCTTTTTTGTGCAGTCAACAAATTTTAAACCCCATCACAAGGGTGGAAATTTGGTACATATATTCAGCTTTTAAAAACAAAGGTTATTCAATAAAACTATTCTTAACTTCTTAAGTAGCCTCAGAAGCAACTGCATGGCTAAATCAAGTGATCCTTGTTAATCTAAAGACACTACATGTTCTTCCCCTATTCACTTTCTGACTACTACCATGAACATGGTTATGTATTTTTATTTCGTGTTGTTAGACAATAGATTTGAGATTTATTATTGACATGTTGTATAGGTAATTTAAATGTCTCACTGTTAAACAGATGGGAAAATACTATGGAATGTCACTCAGTAAGTGATACATAGTGACCTCAGGGATTATTTTGAATCCATGACTCTCATTCGATTTAGAAGTCATGTGATTAGACACCAGTGGGGAAAATAGTTTGAACTTTTATTTGGTTTTTAGACTCTGAACTGCATCTGTGTAAAAGATGACTGCATGCATATTTATCCACCCATGTTCCAAGAACTTCTCCCCAAATGTATATCAGTTAAATTATTAGAAGACAATATAGTCAAAAATGCAATAAAGATGTGCAAAAAGGTAAATTGTTGTTTATTCTTCTTGACAAGAGAGGTCTCCGAATTTACAGCATAGGTTCTCAATAAAAAGAATGAAAGTGAACCATTCATCATTGAACATAATATGAACATCATAAGGTAGCAAAGGGCTATCTATATTGTGTCAGGTTAGAAGCTAACATGCTAATACTCCCAATTCATCTGAAAGTGAAATAAAGATGTTAAAATTTGCTGCATACCACATATTATAACATCTTTCATGTATGGCCTGCTAAAGGTATGTTCTCAAAAACCTGTGTATAGATAACTGAAAATCTAACTCACAAGTGATAGGTAGGTATTTAGTTATAAACAAGTATATCATGATAGTTTTGTTTATTGTGCCTCATAGTTTCTTGATTTTAGAGTTGGATTTTAAGTTATAACTTTATTTTTACTTAGATATATATTTAAAATGTTGTCTTTTTTGCCAACTTTTAATTTTCTTTTTTTTTTTTTCTCAGGTGAGCGACCTTACACCTGTTTCACCTGCAACAAATCATTTTCACAAAGAAGCCACCTCAACAACCACCATCGCATCCACACAGGCGAGAAGCTCTACTCATGTGACACCTGCCATAAGTCGTTTGCGCAGAAGGCTCACCTGACCATCCACCAAAGGGTCCACTCAGGTGAGAAACCGTTCAGGTGTGGTGTCTGCAATAAGAGCTTTCCACAACGGGTGCATCTCAAAAAGCATGAACGAAGCCACAGCAGTGAGGAATTGCGGAGGACATACCATGAACCATCTATGTCTCCTCCTCCTCCTCCACCTCCTCCCTGCTCGTATGGGCCGCAGTCAAGCTGTTACGACATGTCTGACTGTGCAGCCTGTCAACCAGGACCCCCTTCGTGCTGCTGTGGCCCTGTGTCACCCCCACCACCCCCACCTCCTCCTATGCCTAGCCACCATTCTTCATCATCATGTCATTGTTCATGTCAGTATTCGCCCCATCATTGAGAATCTGGTCCTTTTAAGCATCTTATTTGCTGGCATTTATGACACTAACCAAGTTATTTGGTATTGCCTAGATTAAGATAACTTTTAAGATTATTTCTAATTTGTGTTGAGATTTTTTTTATCACTTTATCTAAATTAAGCAGTTGGAAGCTAAATATATAAAGATATGATTTTAAAATGATCTGTGTGGAATTTATTAGTCCTAACACTGAAGTGCAAAACCCTTTTTTTATGGTCTTTTTAACTGCCTTTTTAACTTTCTTAACTGCCTTAAATCAAAGTGTAGCTTCTATTCCTTTTCTCTTGAAGTTGAGAATAATCATCATTTATTTATTTTTACTTATTTTCTTTTATGTTAGCATCTTTCTCTTTGTTCTGGCTTATCTATTCATTAATCTTCATTGGGGACATATCACATCCACTAACTTTCAAGGAGTTAAAAAAAATTATTTTGCTCAAAGGATTATGTATTTTAACCCTTTGTTATGTCACGTCCAATGTCCTTTCTTGGGATTGCATTCTTAACTCCTTGCATATGATCCTTATTATGAATTTGTTCTGATCTATTCTGAAGGCTGTTGGTTTTCTTATAGGTCATTTTAGAAGACTGGAGAGTAATTTGCTGAAGACATTAAGATGTAAACAATAGGGATGAAGATGCTAGTCTGGTAAAAAAAATACATTATAATTGAATGATAAAAGTATTTAAAATTTCAAGCAAAAAAATGGAAGTGAGTTATTCATTTAGAAAGGCCATCATTTTTTAAATCTTGTTTTAATGGAAAAGATTGATCCAAGTAGATATCAACAGTATATAGATTAATTTGAGTAATCATAGAAAGTCTCATTGTCTTAAATGCTAGCAAATAATGAACTTCATTGTAAATTAACAAAAGAGAAAGACAGACAAAAAAAATCTGTACAACTCTACAGATGGTTTGAATTATACTTTTCTTATATCATATACACACTATACCTTGAAATGTTGCTGGGATTATTATTAGCTAGCAGCATAACATTTGTGACATTTGACTGTGAAACAGACTAGAGTATCTAATACTCACCACTTTCCCAGCTGAAGACTACAATTGTTATCCATTTGAATGCTGTTCAAAATCATTGTTAAAAAATGGCCTGTTCAGGCGTAATACTCATTATCAAGTCCACCACATTATATCTCTTTTCTTATATATATATATATATATATATATATATATATATATATATATATTTATAATTTTTTTTCACACATGAAGGATAATTAATGCTGGTCATGTTTTTTTTTTTTTTTTTTTCTCCAGGTAATCTTTAATCTAAAGATTAATATATAATGTTTTAATATATAACGTTTTTCTCAGTGCTATCTGATAATGTAATTTTTGTTGCTGAATTACTAGTGTGTACCAGGCTGTTTCTGAACCAGTAATCTTATCTTTTACTGTTCTTCTCAATGTTACATTTTGAACTGGTATATTTTCCGATCATCTTCAGATTGCGTGTCATATATATAAATATATATTAAGTGAATTGACAATCTCATATACTCTGACAGAAAATAAAATTGCAACATTCTAAATTTGTATTTCAATTTATTCAAGATTAAACCTACAGGTAGATTACAGTAAATGATCACATATACTGATCAATATGTGCACAGGTTCCAAAAAAAGGGGTGTATCAACAATAATCAGACCTTATATTAATATACTCTATACCAGTGGTTGGGGAATGCTTTTTGCCATTGTGACTTTTGCCAACACTACTATATTCAGGGATGCCATTACCCAGGATCTTTTAGAAAAGATTTTACCTGAGAGTACATAAAGAAAATAATATCATTTTGGAACAAGTTTAATCTGAGATAGTTTACTCCTATTCTCTGACCACTGCTGTATATTTTTTAGGGTGTTAACACAGGCTTATTCTCTTGGATATACATGATCATACAGATTGCCAATACTATCTTGGGATACATTATTCTATGCTGAAGACTTTGAAAATTTTATTGAAATATCTACTATCATGTACTATCATTGGCATACTGTATCCAGCTCAAAATTGGTATTATCCATCAAGGTGTTGCAATTTTATTTTACACTAGTGTGTGCATATATATATATATATATATATATATATATAAGATTGTCAATTCACTTATTCTGATTTCTTAACAGTCATTGTCACTTTTTTTGTTTTGCTTTAAAGGTATTGGTGTATTATTCTCCTTTGAATCTTTTTAACTCAATTAATCAACAATTTCCTTTTCGGGGGATGATGGGTAATAATACAGCCCATCTTTTTACCAGCCATTTTTACATTGGTTTAGTCGAAGTTCTGACTTTTTAGCAGTGTGGCCATCTATCTGGACCTTGGGCAAGTCTTTCCTCAACCCCAACCCTGTCCCGTGTCTAAATGCAGTCAGGGTATTTATATACTTAAAAAAATAGATTAAAAAGATGTAATACATAATAGCCAAGTGGCATAAATATCTACTCACTGGTTTCTTTAGACTAACATTCTCATCTTTATCTAATTTTTTTCTGTTGAAGAAATAATGCCTGAAGATGATCGGAGTGTTACCAGTTTACAAAATGTAGCATTGAGAAGAACAAAAAAGATGAGAATGCTAGGACTCCAGAAACCAGTGAGTCTTAACACCAGTTTTCAGTTAAATAAAGAAAACAAATGTTTATTCAGAGACATTTTTAAAAAAAGCTCTTTTTTAACGCTAATTTTAAATGGTAGATGTTTGTTTTCTTCTGTGTGGGACACTTTAAGTGATGTTCTTGAATATGGGATGTGATAGAAAAAAATCAAAAACATCGCTAGAATCAATATAAAAAGAATTTTTTTTAAAGATCAAAAAACCCATGCAGATTGATATTTTAATTAGTTGAAATAAACAAAATTTTAACTCTGCCTTTTTCCCCTTATTTTTGTAATTTTTAATTTGATTATTTAAAAAGGGTTGTGTTAAAAAAAATCTGTTTCTTGTTCTTCTTTACTTCTTCTTCAGACTGGCTGTCTTAAAGTCAGGGAATGAAGAGTGAAGAAAAGCTAATTAATCCTGTCTTGTATGTTTTTTGTTATCAATTTAGGTATGTTTAGAGCACCTCATCATGAAGTAATAGTTAGCAAGCTTATCTAGCTGACTGATGACTACTGAGTTGTGAGTTTGATCCTCACTATATACAGGTGAATTTGTTTTTAGTATGTAACTCCTGTGGTATAATGGTTTGCAGGTTAGACTAGCAGACCATTGTGGATTTGATTATCATTAGATACTCCATAGTTCTAGCCTTGTGCTAAGCTTAGTAAATAATGTCTACAACATTGGGTCTTCTGAAATTTATAATTTTAAGAAAATCTGAATTATATTTTAAACATATAAGTCCATAAGTTTAACAATCTTTTAAAATAAAAGAAAAAGAATTCCTTTAACTGTGTGTGTATATATATATATATATATATATATATATATATATACACACATACACACTCTTTCTCTCACCTTTTAATGACAGTCTCATTACGGTTAGTTTCATGCATTTTTATGAAATATCTCATCTGATTGTATTTTTATCTTAAAAAGTAATGAGATTGTCATGAGGAGGTGAATAGACTCTTACTTATTTTAGGTTTTATCCTGAGCTACAGGCCAGTATTTGATCACTTTTCTGATTTAGGAAAAAACATTTTTGGGTAATTTGTTTATTTCACTAATATATATATATATATATAGTGAAATAGAAGTAATACTGCAGTCAATAATGTACTTTTACGACTAACCGTCCTTATAATTTTGCCCCACCCTATACATAAGGAATATCATTTTACTTCATGAATGTACTGTAAAATCAACATGAAAAGGATTATCAATGGTCAGAAATGAATACAGACATTTTCAACAGGATAGAATTATTATATATATAGAATGAAGCTAAAATAATTGGGAAGTAAATTATATGCAGCTGTTATTGACTGCCCTATTACTTCTGCTATGCACTGTATATCATTTGGTTATAAAACACTTGACAATTGAAAGAATAGACTGAAATTTTTGAAACAAAATCTTTTGTTAATTTTCCAAATAATAAAAAAAATCATAATCTTGATGATGCTCAAATAAAATGCAAAGCGTGTAGAATTTTTTTTACATTGGTTTTGTTTATCTTAGGTTAGTATTAAAGATAAGAAATTTCTAAGGATGAAGCCTTTGTCTTAAATCCTGACGAGAAACAGTCAACACTAGTTGTATCATTCTATAAACAATGATTACATTGCAATAACTTAATTACATTCTCAGCTTTTCTTATGGGTATATAAAATAGCTTCTTTTAATTTAGAGTCTGTTTTTATATCCATGCCATTAATTGTAGTTGCTGCATAATTGTCTTAATCATTTTGGTAATTATGGTTACTTCTAGTTTCTTTAGATTTTAGAATAATATGTACATCATAATATCTTGAGGTTATTTTTAATATAGAGAGTTACTAAAGTCAATCTACTTTTAAAAAACAAACAAAAAATTTTTATTCTCAATTTTTAGTACTTTTAATCCCTGAAGGGAGTTTCATAAAAAATAACTTTAATTTAACATATAGACTTGTATAAAAAGAAAAACCATGACTTAACCCTTTACATACTCAGTGCACAAGTGTCAAATATACCCCGACAACTAGGAATACAGGTTATAAAACTATACTCTGCCAGAACATGAGATATAACATACTTGAAATCATGAATGATATAATGGTAGTTTCACTGAAGACTGATACAGCAGACATTTTTTACCAATGTATAAAAATGAATTTACTTGGGAGTGATGAGTAAAAGGTTACTTTATATATATATATATATATATATATATATATTTATATATATTTCAGTTTTTCTTTTCCTATATCAGTTTCTGTACCAAAAGTAATGAGCCCATTTCAATGTACTATTTAACTGGGATGGGGAGAACGAATTAATTCATCCTTTTCCCTTAAAATGCAAATAATATGATGGTAGCTTTAATAAAGATTAGTCACAGCAGACCTCTTTGCAACAGATTTTTCATCAATGTATTAAAGTGAGTGTACTTGGGATTGTTAGGTAAAAGTAGAAGGATCTCTCAAACTTTATTTGTGCAGGTAAAAAGGTTTGGAAACAAATATAGTATTTCTGACATATTAGAGAAGAAATTTTATTAGCATTCAGTAAGAGAGTTGCTTCTTTGCAACTGTTGTTATAGAAGTTTGAGATGCACCTTGTTTATTTGATAAGTACTCGGCTGCTATCTCTTTATAAAATGTTTAAAGTTATTGTTGAAATATTGTTTATTAAACTTAAATACTTAAATGTAACCAGTTGTTGTTTTTTTTTTTTATATCTTTCTTTAATAATCTTCAGGTGATATAATGCAGTGAAGTTATTTAATGATACCAGCAAGTTTTATATATAGTTAAAAAGAAAAAAGATATATATATATTATGAAATCAAAAAACAATACAGAATCATCTCAATAAAATTGGTTGCCTGTGTTGTTAACAGTATAAATCTCATACTAAAATTATTAATTAATTGAAGGGATCCTGATTCAAGAGTTCCTTACAGTACACAGGATTCATTTGGTTATCTGTTAAAAAAAGATAGTCATTTGAACTATATAGAAATGATGTCTCAATTTTTCATAGAATTTGACATTATCATCTCATCATATAATTCAAACTAATATCATTGAATTAACAATTCATTATTGAGTTCTTGTACGCTGACTTTACATGTGAATTTGACAGAAATTCTATTTGTGACTGATATGTCATCTAGTCACTTAATTCAAATTGATCTGGTATTCCCAGATGTAAAACCAACAAAGTCTAGTGGTATTGTAAGATACTGCTGGGGCACTATTGGGTTAATAGCAAAGATGCTTTTGCTCCTAATCTATGCTTGACCCCAGCTTCATCATCTGAGGAAGGCTTTGTTGACCATAGTTTTTTTTTTTTTTGGGGCTGCACTATGTGTATATAATATTATATATAGGGTGTTTAAAAAAAAATACAGCTGTCTTTTTGAAAACTTTTATTCATGTAGCATTTGCTGGGGAGGTGGGCATTTCATAGGTAGTGATGTAACTTCACTTTGGAGGACTTAGACGTTACATATTTAGGTCTTCAGCTTGGATGCTTAAGTCATTTTTCTTCAACCCTATAAAAGATTCATCTCACTCTCCGCCCTCTCCTTCAAAACCTCCTAGTGTGAAGTAACTTCACACTCCAATTAAACTTTCTGACAGATTTTATTCAAGTATATCTCTTCATGTATAAGTATATATATATAAAATCACTTTCCTTGACCTCATAGAGATTCACATTTAAAACTTTCTAAGGATCTTTACATTACATTTCAAACTATCTGACTTCTATTATAGCCCTAAAAACTGTTTTCTAAGAGTGACAAGTTAAATACTCAGACACATTATTGTGAACTTCAGCATTTAACAATGATGGCTGGCTTGAGGTCTTTTGATTCTGTGTGTACTTAGTCTCATGAAATTTAGCAACTGAATGATGGTTTATTGGAAAATATAGGCTGGGGAAATTTCATATTAAATTCATATGCAAAATACATTCTTTCTGGCAAAATGACAAATGTAATATGACACAAAGTAATGAATATTCAAATGAGGTTAGCACATGATGGAATAATTTCAACTGGTAAATATTGCAATTTCTGAATGCAACATAGTCACATAGGATTTACATGCATGTAAACTCTATCTTCTTAGAATTGTGTTCTTGATAAAACACCTTGTTTAATAATTATAGTATTAATGATACTTTTATCATTTGTCATTTTAATGGATTCATTTTCTTCTTAAAGAAGTTTTTTCCTCAAATTGTTATTTGAAAGGTTATTAGCAAAGGTATTCAACTGTGGTTCCATGAAATTTTTTTTTCTATTTGACTTCTCTTTAGGCAGATGGAAGATATCCGATTCAATTGGCTATGATTTTATTTTCTTTTTCACCAACTTGAGTTTTTCAAAGCTTTCATTAATATTTGGTTCTTCTGGGATTCAGTTTTTATGTTCTATAACAAATGTGGTTTAAAACTTTTGACATCATTATTAATTATAATAATATGCTTACAGAAAAGAAGTCGTTTGAGTTGATATAAAAGAACTATGAAGTCAATTCTATGAAATTAAATTTGCTGTTTTCTAGTCAACAACAGTGAGATATAGTGATGGATGGCCTATACTTCAGGTCTTGTGCCAAACTAAGTTAAGTTTAGTAAAGAATTATATTCTGTAGTTAACCACACAACTAACCAGCTTCCTTCTCTTGTTTGAATTTCTTAGAGTGCTTTTTTTCTGCTCTTATTAATCAATGTAAGTATTTATTTTATTTATTAATTTAGTTTGTTAAAAATATCACAAATGATATTGCTAAAATATAAGTGGGTAGGATGATATATTCTTCAAATTCTCTTTATATGTGGTCACTTCTATGTTTCTTTGTTATGCTAAGATTTAAAGATTTTGTAATTTTACTGAAGATTATTACTTGTCAATAATTATTGTTTGATTATTGATTAAAATTTAAAAAAAAAATTTTAGTTGAAATACAGAGCATGGTAAAAAAAATTCATTATTAATTATTGCCAATGTAAGTTAGTGCAATCTATAAACATATAAGAAAATAGCAAAGTTGTAACTGTAATATGACATGTTGACTTTTTTTTTTTAGAATTAACCCTTTTGGTTCAGTGCATTTGGCAACAAATTTAATGGCTGGAATGAAATTTCGACCTTAAAATAAAAAAAGCTTGCAAATAAAAACAATTTATTAGTTTCACAATTATTATACTACAATACACTATTGATGCTGACGGGAAGGGTTATCACATAAGTGTGTTTACAAGAGAATTTTTTATTCACTGATACTTCTAAAAATGACTTTAATGTTTAAATGTTTTACTCAAGTTTTGGAAGCAATAAAGTATTCATTTTGTAATTTTAGAGACAGGGTATGTCAAACAAGAGGCACTTTTGGGGAGGGAAGGTTATATTGCACAAGATCCAAAATTTTTAAGTAATGTGGACTAAAGTTGCATCTTGCTCTCACACATTTAGTATATTTGGGTGACTTGAATTGCTCACTGTACTAAAAGATTAAATAAAAGACTACTGATACTGATAAAGGTTTTAAATTCGGAAATAAACTAAGCTTTATATGTCAGATTAACATTAGAAGAGAACAAAATTCTCAGTAACACATATACAATAAAAGTTTGTTGATTTTTAGATATAGTCATTGTCTCCCCGCCTCTCTACATCTTCACGCCAGCTGGATTATCTTTGAGATTGAGTCTGAATGCTGGCTATTTTAGTGTTGTTTGTTTATATATCTTAGGTATCTTGAAATGAGTTGTAATAAATAGAAGCCAAATAAAGAACTGGATTATATTGTTTGAACCTTTTCACTGTCATGTGTAGATATTATTGAATTTCATACTATGTTCCATTTCCTCGGTGTGTATTTTCCATACCCTGGGGCATTTTGCAGAAAATGTTTTCATTAGTTTAACATCAAATTTGACTATTTTTATCAGTTGTAATTTCATTTACTTTTTGCTGTAAAATGAAGCACTGGGAGTTATCAAAATATGGAAAATACAACAGTGAAAGGGTTTAAAAAAAGAAAAAAAAAACAAACATTCAGATTTCTGTTAATTGTAATGGTTATTATTTATTTAGTTTTTAACCTGTCTTCTAATAAAATTCCTGGATAAAAAAGAAAAAAATTTCATTTATATAAATATTCATTAGTGTTTCTATTATCATTTTATTATATCTTTGAAATGATTTAAAAAAAAATCAAATTATGGAATGTTTCAGTATGAAAAAGAAAATATTTGTAATATTTTTTGTGTATAGAAAGGCAAAAGAACACAATAAAATACTGGGTCTTAAATCTTTGAACTTTGAACCTTCAGTGCTCATAGACCCCTCTACTCTTGACTCCTGGCTGAAAATGTAAAATGTTGTAATCTGTTAACAACCTGATTGGCTGTATTGTTGCTAGGAAATAGTGTTGTAGAAATTTTCAGGGCAGAATTCAGGCCACCTAGATATACTTGGTATTTCAAAAAAAATTGGATATCATCTAAGATGTACGAGTTGTTTCAGAAAAATTGATATCATTTCATTATCTAATCACTTGATCAGTTCTCATACAAATGATCTCAAATTTTTGCAGCATGTGTAGAATAGACTCAAAATTTTATGTTTAATGTTTTTTTCTTTTCCAGTCAATGACATTTCTATATCTGAAAAGAAATAAAACATCAAATATAAAATTTGGAGTTGTTTCTACACATGATGTTAGGATTTGCAATCATTTAAAGATCCTGATTATATAGATACTTTTAGGTTGTAGCACAAATACTGGCCATTCTGGTTCTAAGAATTAAGTAAAATCCTGAAAATAGATCAAAGTTGTAGAAACAATTGTTAGGTATAGGCACTGGTAGGATTTAACAGATTTAGTGACTGAAATTACAGATATTCACAGAACCAAGTCCTGGATTGTGTGCAAAATTGAGCTTTTTTTCTTATTGAACATACCCTTTCTCTAAGGTATGGATTCTTCTTCAAGAGGCTGTTTATCCTGAATTATCAGGTGATTTTAGTGATGGCAAATTTCTAAATTTTTCTCTATAATTTAGAATCAAAAAAATCTTTCTCTGAAGAGATACTTCTTCAAGGGGGCATTTGTTGTGATCAACTTTTACTTGGTATATATGGTATTTTACTAATTTATTTCATTGGCAACAAAAACAAAATAAATTGATGTGTAAAGAAAGAGAACTCTTTAAAAATTTAAAATCCCACCTCTAGGTATGAAATAATAAATTCAGGAGATTATTTTAAATGTTTTCATTGAGAAACTTTGTCTGAAGAATTGTAATTTCATGCTAATTATTTGTTTAATATTACTTAATTTGGGGAAGGGAGGAAAAAATTATTAATTAAAGGAGGGGAAATTTTTCTGCTTAGAAGAAAGGTTGTCTTTTTCTCATTTCTCCCTACTCAAACTAAAATGTCCGAGAAAAGTTTTCTAGAGTTTCCATGGAAAGACAACAGCTAAAATCTGACCCTTATAAATTCCTACAGCACCCAAATTTATAGCAAATTGCCTAGTAAAGTGATAGATGGCCACTACTAAGAAGCTGAATGAACAGGATGAGAGTCAAGCCAAAAGCTTAAATTTTGTGTTGGTTGATGGTGAAAACTTCTGCTTCACCACAGCCTCTACAAAATTTACTAAATATGGTTGGACGCATTAAAGTTAATTCTGAAAAAGCAAGATTTCAGTGAGCTGGTATTTATGCCACTTGAGTATTGTGGAATTTTACAGGGCTGAGAAGTTTTTGTAACAGCTTCTCTTTTTATTTTTTATTTATTTTTTTTTTTCTGGTTTGAAGCCTGAGTTTTTCTTTTAGATGAGTGATAAATAAAGGACCTTACTCAGTACCCTGAACTTTGTGGTCTTCACCTCAGTTACCTAACCACTAAGCTCTCTTTTTAGAGAATAGTTTTTGTGTATATTACTGTATATGGCACATGTTGCATTACATATATCAATGATGTATCCCACTTTTAATTTTTTTTAATTTATTTTTTTCTAATAAACCCTTGCTTGATGATTGAATAAATATAAAGCATTGTACATGAAGTATTTTCTTAAGCAATTTTTGGAGATTTTGTCTAAGGTATGGCTAAGTGTGTATCCCTCTGTTTAGTTATTGGCTTCACTCCTTTGATTGCTGTATGCATCATATGGTCAGTTTAAAGAAAGGGCTCATATGCAAGACCAAAACTAGTCCCCCAACTCAATAACCTGTGTCATGATGTCCAAGTTGGATTTTTTTTTCTACATCCTGCCCATTGACAAAAATGGATACCATACTTTAATTCAAACCCAAAATTCAAGAAAAGAGGATTGCTGTATCCCTCTGTCTAGACCACAGATTTGTAAAAGCAATACAAGGACTACATATTTACCTTTTTGGAAGAACATTGTACTTGACCCATGTAAGTATTGTTGTGACAAGATACTACTTGTATTCCTATATTTTGTACAATGAATCATTGCTGTGGAAGTGCATGAATTTTTTTTTAGTATATATTTCACTGCAAGATACCCTTTTTGTCACTTGCCTTTCAAGGAATCTCATCTAAAATTTACATACTACATATCTCAGACATAGGGTATTTAATGGTAAAGTTTTAATTAATTTTTTAAAACCCTCCCTTATTTTATTTTTTAAGTCCCTCCTTAACTGAATTTAAAAAAACCTTCCTTTGCTTTAAATAATTTTTAAAAACCCTTCCTTAATTAATTTAATTATATTTTTAAACCCTAAAATTTCTTTTGTGATGTACTGCCTTTTGTCATAGTTGTGGGAAGGGAACAAAAATAAATATGATACACTGATCATTTTTGGTTAGCATCCTCTGTGTTATAAATCATATAACTTTGGCTGTTGTTTCCATTTTCATTCTTCAGATGTCTATCATAGTTGATAGCCTGGGAATTTTGAATATAACCTCTTTTACACCGATGTAATTAGGCCAGTGTTTTCATCTTCATTGTTAAAATTACAATCTTTTGGCTGTTGCATCTTTAGAAGGTTACTGAAGAAAACTAGAAGGTACAATAATCAAAACTTAACTATAGTATATCAATACATAATAATAATTCCTCATAAAGAACTACTTTTTAAGACCAATTTTTCACCTTCAAAACAAAGGGCTGTATGAAATGTGGAAGCTTACTTTGTTTCTGGGCCTAACCTTGCTGATAAAAACACCTTTTTATGGTTAAAAATAAGGGCTTATTTATAACACAAAGTCATTCATTACTCAAAATTTACATTTGAATATTGCTTATATCATTTCAAGTAGTAATTAAAGTTCATTAATTTGATTGAGCTTTCAACAATTCTATGTGATTGTTGTGACCCATCAAGCATATTATAACTTATCAACTATTCATTTTTAATGGCTTCTTGTTTTTAATTTTTTTTTATTGCAACTGACTTGCAATGAGGAATATTGAGTTGTGCTAAAATTAAGATGGAAGAAAATGATGGTTGACATTGCTTCTTCTAAAATAAAGATAAAATAGACTTCTAATATTCCTCATGTAAATATATATATATAGTATCATGGTGCTGAAAGATATTAAGACTAGCATAAAAGGATGAGTTAAAAAGGTTTCATTTTGGTTTTCTGCAAACAAGATTCTTTGTAGTTCAGTTGGTAAAGCAGCTAGTACATTTAACCAGGCTTTCCCAGGCAATATGAGTTTGAATTTCACTGAGAGCTTGTCCTTTATAAAGGTATTTTTCTGATCCAATTTGTTCCTTGTGAATAATTTCAGTGTAAAAAGAAATTAAAAGAATTAAAAATAAATAAATGATAGAAAATACTAATCAAAATTAATGGTTTGCTTCATCGTAAAAGATAACTTACATTTTTTAGCATTTTTTTTCTTTCTTTCTGAATGTAAACAAGTTAACTGGAGTCTTTAACCATATTTATTTTCAAATTGTTTTATTCTATATGACTAGTTGAAGAAGCAGTGAATAAACTGTTGTTCATTTTAAAGTACTATATTTTTTTTATTGATTTTTAAAATTAGATCACTAACAGGTAAAAAAAAAACAATAAATAAACAAACGTTGACAGCATATTCATTAAAGCAAGGAATCATCCTTGATGATTTTATCAAGAAATAGTTATTAATTTTGGATATTTTCTCATGTATCATATGTAGACCTTTTGTTTTTTTTCTTTTACAATTTCTTTTTATAGAATATGTTCTTAAAACAGTTATCTCAATAAAATGTAAAAATAATGACTGGATACTGGCCATGTAATTTCAAACTGGACCTTGATTTAACAAAACTCAATTCAGGAAAAGAGAGAAAAAGGGTAAATAAAATTAAAAAGAACAAAAGTTAGGAAATTGTATGATTAAAATAAATTTCTGAAACTTTTGTTGCCAGAATTCTGTAAGACCAAATTATATGGTTTAATAAAAAAACAAAGAAAATAACCTGTTATTTCAATCTTGTTTTGACTGTTTAAATTATAAGGATGTGCACATATATTAGTAAATTTCCTATAATGCTTATATGAGAGAAAAGACAGTTTGGAAAATCAGATTGACATGTGAGCTAGTGGTCTGAAACACTTGTGAAACATCAATGATATTTTGCAACCTGTCTTATTCTTTAAGAGGAAGAAGAAAACCCATAATAGTTGGAATAGGAGAAAACTATGAAGTTTGGTCTGGTTTCTTTGTTTAATGGTATATCAACCTTTGTGGGTTATTTAATACAAAATGTATTCTTGTAGAAGAACTGTAATGGTACTATTTAACTTGTAGCTGGAGGGGATAAATGGGTTCATACCTTTCACAAGGTGAGCATGATAATAGCATAATTGGAGTTCAGTTTTGCCTCCTACAATGTCACAGTTCAGCATGTTAGGTACTATGCCATGAGGGATACCCCCACAAACTATTAGGACCTGAGTTTTAATCATATGAGCCCTATTTTAAAGTTGACATTTGAAAATAAAAACAAGGGAAAGATAACTTGTGTACATATATGTTGGTTTTGTTTTGTTTACTTCATTATCAATCCCTTATGAATTATTTAGTGTCAATGTTTCATTGCAATAGTTTTTTATAAGCACACTTTTTTTCATTTTACTGTAATAATCATTTGTTTGCATACATTATATGACATCAAGCACAACTATCTAATACAAATAATTTATACAGTTATATACAGTTTCAAGTATTCTAATTTAGTACTAATAATTTATACCCAATTATATGTTTCTAGTTATTCATTTTTAATAATTTGTTTTCATGGTTATATGGTTTCAAGCATAATTGGAATAATAATAATAATAATAATAATCTTTTGTAAACAATTATAGTAACTATTCATAATACAAATAGTTTGCTGTTCTGTGGTTTCAAGTATTCCTATCTAATATTAATAATTTTCAAACAGATCTATTTGACCCATAGATGGACCTTAATAAGTATTACCCCTTTGGGTCTGAGTAGACCAGGAAGTATGACAATGAAGAAGTACTCCATGCTCTCCAGAGATCCAGAACTGGATCCTCACCACCAGATGAAGTTTAGTGTAATTCCCAAGACTTGCTTGCATGTCAGAAAGTCAGAGTTCATTTCAACTTTGTATTTATATTGTAAATAGGACCTCTCTACATCTAAAATCATAGAGAATAACTATTTTTCAAATCTGACAAATTGCTCAAGTTGAGGAAGGTCTTCTGAATGCTAAGCAATTTATGAAAAATATTTTTCCAATCATTTTAGAGGGGACCCATCTGGTTCAGATGTGCAAATTACAGTAAATAATTGCTTATACAGATCAATATGTGCACAGGTTCCAAAACAAGGTGTATATCAACAGTACTCCAATTTCATTTTAACACACAATGGGATTTCTTTCAAGCTGTGGCTGTCAGTACTACTGTATAGCTGCACTAGCTGGACTTTAGCAAAATGCTTAGAGAAAAAGCTAGATGGGACCAGGCCAGTTGATGGTCTGTTCTGACATGGTTTTAGAGAATGCGAGTGAAAATTTGTAACCATTAGAGAGAGACCCTTTGAACAGGCACCCAGCACAAATACAGGTGATGCCTCTTCCAATAACACTTCTGATGAAGACCTAGTGACTATACTGCCGTGAAGAAGCACACAGCGCAAAAGACCACCTCTTGAATGTTTCATGTGTGATCATAGTATCAGAGGGGAGTGTAGTAGTAATGCTATGAACAATCTAACCTCGAAGAAACAGCAGGTGTGCTCTCTCTGCTACCGGCACGCGGAAATCAGAAGAAAAGGACGCAAGAGGTGGGACTTGTTTTATGGAGGAGAACGAGATAAGCCTACGTGAAGTGGCGAGATTTGATGAACATAAAAGAGACTAAGTTTGAAGTGGAAGAGGGCAGCATTTTGCTGATGTCTGATTGGTGAACATCCATCAGTTCATTCTGCAAGTTAAGTGAGTTGACCAGCGTCCAATAGATTGATTCTTCTTTGATGAGATTTCTGAAACCAACAAGAGAACTACACAAGAATATGTGCTATTGTGAAATAATCCCGGAAGTAGCATCCCACAAAACTGCAGCTGTATGGGCAGCTGCTTCCCATCTCATAAACAAGACAAACTGGGCATTGTTGGAGAACTAAGTATGAACTCATAAGCAATTTTCTCCTATGGACTTCTATACATGGATTCACCAGTACTGGTTGACCTGTAAAGACTCAAATACATCAACATTGTGCTGACTCTGGATTTAGTTGAGAGGACCAGTGACCTATTGGCTAAGTGTCAAAGAACTTTATCCTGTCAGCACAACTTGATGATGAACGCAGGCTGTACTCTCACAAATACTGATGCACTGGTTCAAGTGTTGCTAAACATGACCAAAGACTTTAAAAAATATCTGCTATCCACTAGCATACACATACTGAACTGAAGTCAAAATTTGCATCCTCCTTCAGGGCGTTGTAATTTCATTTTCACTCTATTTGATCCTGTAGGCTCCTAGTCCCTCACACCACATCAGTAGTGGGGTGACACTTTGAGTAGCAAGTGAGGGTTTTAAGGGTGAAGTTGTTTGCTCCATACATTCTGGTTTTTAATTCAGACTTTGTCTTTCTAGAATGGTAGTTCAGTTTGCTCTACTATTTATTTATAGCTTGACAGGTGAGAGAATAGATGGATTCATGCCTTTCCTAAAACCATTAGCATGAAGGAAAATGCAAGCAGCCTGGTCCAGGATTTTTATTTGGCTTGCTAAATTCATTTCCTTACAATATAAACTGTTAGTTAGTTGTGTTTTATGGCATATCAACCATTGTAGATTATTTAATGCAAATCTTGTTTATACATATATTAAATATATGATATGCTAGTGAATAGTTTATAAGTAACAATTTTTAAACAAGCTAGAGCTCATTTGTTTGCAAACTTAAATGGTCTCAAGTATTGCTATCTAACACTAATAATTTAATTTAACATTAATTATTTATTTGCACACAGTTTAATAGTTTCAAGTACAGTAATTAGTTAAACAGTTCTATTTGATCGATAGATGGGATTCTAACAGGTACTACCACTCCAGGTTAAAGTGGACCTAGTAGTGATGGTAATAAAGGGGTACTCCACATTCACTCAAGCTCCAGTACTGGAGCTTCACCATCAGATTGTATAGTGTCATATCCAGGACACTGGTCGGAAAAGTATTACTCCTCTGCAGAAATGCAGTCAGCATATTCTACAACCCCAGTCAACTGGACGGGATAAAAACTGTTACACTACTTATTTTCCATCAGAATATTTAGATTTTAACCCCAAGAATTGAGCTATAGAAAAAAAAAGTGATATACCTTATGTACAAAAGAATGATGATGGCCGGATGACTGTTTTGTGTGCTGCGTATCAACCCTTTTTGGGTCATTTAAAGCCAAATTAAATTTTAAAAAATTTAGTTTAGTCTAAGTATAGTTTTTGTTTACAAACTGTTAAATGTAAAACAGTTCTATTTTGCCTAAGTACACAGTTTAGTTCTATTTGACCCATAGATAGGACCCTACCAGGTGCTACCACTCTGGGCCAAAGTGGACCTGGGAGTGATGGCAATGAAGGTGTATCCCGCAAAAGATGATGGAATGTATTAGAAATATATTGGGGTAGACAGTGGTGTAATGGCTAAAGTTCTGGACTGCAGCCTCAAAGTAAGCGAATTTGAACTCCAGTCACACTATTAAGTTCTCTTTCAGTTTAATACACTTACTTAAGGTATGAACCCCCTTATACTCCCTGCTATGAGTTAAATACTACAACTGTTTTTTTTTTTTTTTTTTTTTTTTTATAAGGATAGCTTTGGCATTAAATAACCCACAAAGGTTGATATGCCATTATACAAAGAAACCAGAAATAGGTTATTGAATAGGAGTTTATTAAGATAGGTTGATCTGTTCAAATCATTTTGGAACCACAAATGCCAGACAATTTTTACTTGCTGAAAGGAAGGCATGCTTGCATTCAAGGTTAGAGGAAATGGAATTGGCTATCCAAGTTCAAATCATGTTGAGTCTTTCACTTTCTATGTATCACCTGATAATGTTTTGTATTTGAGAAACCTACATTATTATGAATTTCAAACAACAATTTCTAAATTCAGTGTTAAATAACTCTCTTGTCCAAAAATGACTGCTTAATACAGTGTTGCAGTCGACCATGTTAGCCACTATACCACAGGGATACTCCTCACAAGTATATGTTGATACGAGGTAAGAGGTCAAGACTTGGATCACAGTTGGCTATTTAAGAATCTTAGGATTTTGAACAGTTAGAATTCGTCATTGTTATATAAATCCATATAAAAAGAATCTACTAATTATATTTATCGCTTGGAACACTTTTTTTGTTTGAATTATTAATCCTGAGTAACAATGTTATATAATTATTTTGCATCTTCAACTTAAAGAATTGCCTGTAAAACTATTCAACAATATTTAATTAGATATATTAATGAGACAATTTAATTTTTCTTTTTAAAGTTTTCATATTTGAAGTGTGTGCATTTAGTTACATTTTGGAGCAACTTGGCTCTCCAAGAGAACTACTAATAAGCTCCTTCATTTTCCTTATCATGTTTACCAACCCTTCTCCTCGGGCAGGATATGACATAAGGTCAATTTTTAAATGGAGTTTAACAGGTTTGAATTCAGAGTTTTCCTTCTCCTAGACTAGTTGCCTAACCAAAACTGAAGAACCCAGTCTGCCCTACTATTTACCCATAGCTGGAGGGTGCTATGTGAAATAGCTATCAGTCTCGTCCAGGATTTGAACTCGTGTCGCCGTGTCCATTTCCTACGATGATAACCATTACACCACGGACACCTCCTTCATTTTCCTTATGGTGAACAGAATTTCTTTGGTTTAATAAATATGTATACCAAATTTAGTTGCAAACTATTTGGCTATATATAGAAGACAGACAGACAGACAAACTCTTCCCAGTTATTAATGTAGATCCCAGTGTGTATGTTAATTGCTTTTATGATAGGTTAATCCTTGTTGGATTATTTGATGTCAAAATCACCAATTATATGGTTTTAAGTAATGAATGATAGTAATCATTTATAAACAATTATGGCTTTAATTAATTTTTTTGTTAATACTGATTTATATTTTTTATCCATGGATGGAACCCTAACAGGTACTACTGCTCCAGGTTAGAGTAGATCTGGGAGTGATGGAGATGAAGGGGTATTTCACTCTCCTTAGATTTCCAATGATAGAACTTCATTACTTGATACAGTTAAGTGTCATCCCCGGAACACCCTTTTTAGGGTTGAGTCTTAAATTTCTGCTAATGATGCAGTCAGTAAATTGTAGGCTCTACCAAGAGGGCAGCCAAAGTGTGTAGGTGTTATATATATAAGTTTTAATAGCATAGACATGTCAATGATGCTTGGTGACTGTTGGTTTGTCATCTAATGACATAGTCTTATTATCAAGCAAGAAACTGAGTCACCAAAGGCTGTTGATTTTGTGTCTGCTATAAACACAAATCTACATATTGAGCATAATTATTTTATTTTTTAATGAATATGGCAAACTCGATAGCTAGCTATATATACATCAGGCTTAAGTTTCACTTAATTTACTTTATAACTTCCTTGCTTAGCAGTCTACTTAAGGCATCTCTCTCTCTCTCTCTCTGAAAATATGACACACAAAAAACAATAGTTAAGTAGGTACGTAGTGTCAAACAAATTTTATGCTTACATGAAATAAATTCTGTAAAAGTTGCGTCCCTTGAATTACTTAATTTCCACTCTTAGTTCATCTTGTTTTTTGAGCAAATGAAGGTCGATACTTAGTTTTTAAAATAAGCTGTCTCAACCGGCAGCATCTACCAGTTGGACTACAGTCAAAGTGAACCCCTGATGTCTGAGGTGTTCCGAAGAGAAAACAAAAATTGGGCCATTCTCATTACTGATTCCACATATGCATAGAGTCTCTCACAAAAGCCTTGTGTTACAGCTTACCCCAGTGGGAAGGTAGGTAAAAATACATTTTGAGTTCATGCTGCTACCTATTAGTACTATATTGGCCTAATGAGTAGAGCATTTGCCAATGATCCTGGAGACTGGGGTTCAATCCCAGGTCGAGTCATATCAAAGACTTAAAAAATGGTACTTGATGCCACCTTGCTTAACACTCAGCATTATATGGTAAGGATCAAGGGTAAAGTAGAGCAATCCAGGGAATGGAGTAGCGTCCTCCTCTACACCACAGTGTAGCAGGTATTGAAAAGGGAGCCTTTGGGTCACCCTCGACTAAGGTCGCCAACTTTACTTTACTTATATTTAGTTTGGTTGATTATTCAATGGCTTATCAACTCCTTATGTGTTATTTAATGCTGAAATTTGATACAAGTAATTTGCATACAGTTATATGGTTTCAAATATTCCTATCTAATACTAATAATTTGCACACACGATTTCAAGAGTAAGCCTTTTATACCATCTCCAACTCTTAATCTAAATCATAACCTAAAAGTCAATATTTTCAAATTCACAGATAATAATTTGATTAACCTTTCTTTCTGTTTTTATTTTCAGGATATATTATAATTCAAGTTCTTTATAAATTTTACAATAAAACCTATGATAATTTATATATCATATATATTAGTGAAAGCATATTCCATGAAAAAGTTCAAAATGACAAAAATAAAGTCTCAGCAAAGTTAACTCTCTTTGTATAGGAATTCTTCTAATTCAGTTGTATGGTTGCCTCACTTCAACAAAACACCTGGAGAAAAAGCTGGATAAGAACTACATAAGAATGCTGTATGCTGTTTTAAACAAATCTTGGGAGCAGCACTCTACAAAAGAACAGTTGTATGGCCACTTACCACCAGTTTCATAAGACATTCAAGTAAGATGTACAAAACATGCTGGACACTACTGATGAACCAGCAAAAACACCAGCTCTGTGTTGACACTGGATACCATTGCTTGGCAAAAGCAATGTCCAATAGGGATAATGGCTAAAGAAAGTCGAGAGAATCTGTGCTGTCAGTATGCCTTGATGAGGATATAGCTTGAAAGCATTCAACATATAAAACCAGGCATTTCATCACTATCAATCCTGGATGTAACTTTTTAGAAATCCGATGCCTTGGAGAAATCTACTAATACTTGTGTTGCCTTGAGATTTTTTGCATTTACTCATTTGATAATTCAACAGATTGTCAGAATCTGTGAAGTTGTGGTTCAATTCCTCTTAAAGCTGTTCTGATTTCTCCAAAGAATTTTTATTTTGTTTTATTTTTTTTTGCAATACTGCATCAAATTCTTCCTTTATAAACTATCCTAGTTTGATGTCTACCTGATTATTAATAATTTTCTTGATAGTTTTTTTAGTGATTTCAAGAGGGTTTTTGAGTAGATTCTTGAAATATTCTTTCTTCTTCTGAGGCATTTCTTCTTGGCTGTCAGCTTATAATTTTACTCTTGAGGTGCTTTTGCTTCTGTTCACTCCATTTACTGTCTGCCATGTTAATCATAATTGTTTGTCTTTTACTAAATTTCTGATTTCATTGATTTGGCCTTGTATGTACTCTAATTGTCCTTTTTGGTATATGTTAATTCTCTTTGAACTTTTAAGTTTTTGAGCATTGGTATTTATTGGGTTTCTTTAATTTTGGACGGATTCTTTTTTACGTTATCTTGTTTCTTCCTAACAACTAGTTACTCTTTGGAACTCTTTATTTGGCTCTTGGTTTGGTTGGTAAGCTATATAGGAAACAAATAATTAATAAATTCATTATTTCCTATACTGACATAGAAATAAAAGAATCAAACTTGGAGGTTTTATGTTCTGACTCCATAGCTCTTTTTTCTAAAATTAAAAAAACAAAAGTTGTTGGGTTCACATGACCCCTTTTCTTATTAGAAATTATATATCTAATTTTTTAAAGTCATTTTCAAGAATTTTGATTTAATTGCTTAGTGTAATTTTTCTTGACATTAAAATCTTTAAAAAAAATACCGTGGAAAAAATAAAAAAGGTGACGCATATAATAAAAATTTTAGTTAAAATCAAGTTAGAGATCCTGAATACATGCTTACACATATTTATTTAGAGTAATATTGTTTATCCTAACAGCTATTAGACTTTTTCAGTGAATTATATATATGTGTGTGTATATATATATATAATATTAACAAAAGTGATAAGACAAAAATATTACTTTTATGCAGTTTATTATTTGATGGTTTTCAACTAGTTTTAACCTTAGATTATCATTAGGAGAAAAAGTTTTCTGGCAAAAACAGGAAGCTTATTTCAGATTATTTTCAGAAAGATCCTTAAAGGTCTTTTTTTAAAGACAGTTTTTAAAGGAGTTGATATGCTATATGAAAAATCAATGTAAAATGTACTGTTGGTGTAGCATACCCATTAGTCTGGTATTAGTTGGTCTCATATATATAAAGAAAAGTGATAAGATAAATATGAATATTACTTTTATGTTGTTAATTTTCTTAATTTTGTTTTCTTAAAGTTTTTAAAGATTTAGAAATAAAAAAAAAATAGTTTATATGTTTTACGAAAGGCAATGTAAAGTGTACTGTTGGTATAGCATATACATTGGTCTAATGAAGAAATAATATATATATATATATATATATATATATATATATATATATTACTGGCCCATTGGTATAATGGTTAGAGTGTTTGCCTATGGCCTAGTAGACCATGGTTCAATCCCAGATCAAGTCATACCAAAACTCAACAAATGATACTTGATGCCTCCTTGCTTAACACTCACATTATAAGGTAAAGATCAAGGGTAAGTGGAGCAATCCAAGGAAAGGAGTAGCGCCTTCCTCTACACCTTTTTGTTGTAGTAATTGAAAAGGAAGCCTTTGGGTTATCCTTGACTAAGATTGCGAACTTTACTTACTATATATATATATATATATATATATATGTATAGGCATAATTGTTAGTGTTCAGCAATGGTCTGGTAGACCAGGGTTCAATCCCTTGTCAAGTTAATCTAAAGACTCAAAAAATGGCACTTGATGCTTCTTTGATTAGCACTCAGCATTATAAGGTATGGATCAAGAGTAAGTGGAACAATCCAGGGAAAGGAATAGTTCCTTCCCCAACACCTCAGTGTAGTAGCTATTGAAAAAGAAGCCATCGAGTTGCTCTCGACTACAGTTGGCGCACTCACTTAATTCATATATATGTAATCAGATCAAAAGCATAAAACTCAGAGTCATGAGTTTTTATCCTGCTTTATATCTTATTTTTTTATAATTGAAATATATTGTGATATTTCTCTACATTTTTGTGCATAGAACACTGTAAAGATTTTTCAGATTAAAAGTGCTTTTAGTATTAAATTTTAATTATTAACATACTCATAATTATTGCCCAGTCAGTAGAACCCCCCAATGAGTGTCTTGGATATGACACTAAACAATCTGATGGTGAGGTTCCAGTAATGGTGGACCCTTGAGGAATGTGAAGTACCCCTTCATTGCCATAGCTCCCAGGTCCACTCTGGCTTGGGGTGGTAGCACCTGATAGGGTCCTATCTATGGGTCAAATAAAACTAAACTGTGTACTTATGCTAAACTGAATTGTTTGAAATAGAGCTGTTTTGACATTTAACTGTGTGTAAACAAAGACCCTGCTTATACTAAACTGAATTGTTTGAATTAGAACTGTTTGACAAGACTGAATAGCTTGAAATAGAAATTACTTATGCTAAATTGAATTGTTTGAAATAGAAGTGATTATTTGTATAGAAATGGATTTGGCATTAAATAACCTACAAAGGTTGATATGCCATAAAACCCAAGCAAACATAATCATAGTTGTGTGTGTGTGTGTGTCCATGTAGGCTCCAAGTAGAATACAGAGTTACTACTACAGCAAGAATTCTGCTGTGGTCTTAGTTGCAAGTGAATTTTTATGAGGTCAAGGTACTAGCTTGACCCCCAAGATGAACTGAGAGAGATTTCTAACTGCTTAATTGTTTTCTTCTAGCTGAGGAACAAAGTAGATTTAAACCTTTCTCAATGGTATTAGAGTGAGTGCAAACTGTCACAGTATGGGTTTGAACTCAGTTCGCTGATTTCATTCTTTATGCCACCCACCTCTCCTATATATGTATTAAGCTATATTTCTGATTTGGTTTGGTTTTATGGCATATCCACCTTTGTAGGTTATTTAATGCCAAATCCATTTTTTGTGAATAATCAGTTCTATTTCAAACAATTCAGTTTAGCATGAGTACACAATTTGTCAAAAACATTTCTATTTCAAACTATTCAGTTTATTCAAGCAGTTATATATAACAGTTCAGTTTAGTGTAAATACAGTTTCAATGTCAAAAACAGTTCTATTTCAAATAATTCAGTTTAGCATAAGCACACAGTTTAAATATAAGTACGGTTTAATTGTCAAAAACATTTTTATTTCAAGCTATTCAGTTTAATCTAACAATTCAGTTTTGCATAAGTATGCTGTTAGTTCTATTTAACCCATAGATAGGGCCCTATCAGGTGTTACCATGCCGGGCCAGAGTGGACCTGGGAGCAATGGCAATGAAGGGATGCTCTGTATTCCCCAAAACCCTAGCATTACTGGGACCTCACCATCAGACTGTTCAGTGTCATATACCAGGACACTCATTGGTGGGGGGTCTTACCCCTCTACAGAGGTGCTGTCAGCTGACTGGGCAATACACAGAGATAAATGTCAAACAGTTATAGCTCATATAATTCAGTTTAGCATAAGTACACAGTTTAAATGTCAAAACAGTTCTATTTTGAGCAATTCAGTTTAGCATTAGTATGCAGTTTAAATGTCAAAACAGTTCCATTTTAAACAATTCAGTTTAGCATAAATATGCAGTTTAAATGCAAAAATCAGTATGGTGAAAGAAGCACGATATAGTTCTATTTAACCCATAGATAGGACCCTTATCAGGTGTTACCACTCCAGGCCAGAGTGGACCTAGGAGCGATGACAATAAAGGGGTACTCCACATTCCCCAAAGCTCCAGCATCACTGGAACCTCACCATCAGATTGTTTAGTGTCATATCCAGGACACTCGTTGAGGGGGTTTTACCTCTCTGCAGTGGTGCAGTCAGTGAATTCTACAGCTCCAGCTGACTGGGCAATATATTTCTGAGATGAGGCATTGATATTATTCTCGACACAGTTGCAGACTGCTGTACTCAACCAAGATAGCTTTACTTATTTGTATATTTTGCTTTAAAAATAACTTATTAAAAAACTGTAAAAGATAAGATTGAAAATGAAAAAGTTTTATTAATTTTTGGTGTAATTTTTTAATAACCTGCTTATTTGTTTTTTGATAATTAATTGTTTTGTTGATAGCTTTAATAATTATTTTTGGCAACAATAGTGTTGTTTCCAATCTTAACCTTCAGATGAACTAGTAATGTTTGCCTCATTGTAGGTTGAACCACATAAAATGCCAACTAAATTAATCTCGGAAAGTAAGTTACTTATTTCTCGAAACCAAATCTTTATTTTTTCCTTTTTTTTATTCATATATTTTTTTCAATTTTTTTTTTTTTACTATTGTTGTAAGATTATATTTTTTTTTATTTTGGTTGGATATCAATGTGTTGTCATAATTTCACCAAATTTTAAAATAGAAATACAAGAAATTGTAGAAATCAATAACAATTTATCACAGGATGTTATAGTTTAGATTTGTGCAATTATTATGCATGCATTTCATAAAATTTACATTAAAACTTAGTAATTTACAAAGCTCTTTGCTTCGATGTGGCACAAGGCTGAATGTATGGGGCACCAAATAAGACTTGAACTCACTCGTGTAGGTTTGCTAGTCCAGCTTGCTAACCGTTACACCACCAGAATTTACATTAAAACTTAGTTTATGTGTGTGTGTGTGTATATATATATATATATATATATATATATATATATATAAAAAAGTGATAAGACAAATAGGAATATTCATGTTATTTATTTTTTTTTTATTGTTCTCAACTGGTTTCAATCTCAGGTTAACATTAAGAGAAAAAGTTGGGGAAAAAAACGTTGTTTTTTTTTTACAAAAGTTTTAAAGAATGAACATTTTTTTTCTTTTAAAAGCTGTTGATATGCAACATGAAAAGTGAGGTAAAGTCTACTGTTAGTATAGAAAATTCATTGGTCAAATGTCTGATCAGACAGCATTGTCATTTGACCAATGAATATGCTATGCTTACTGTGCATTATATAATCATGCTCAAAGGTTAGAATTTTGATTGAGAGTGCTTGATATCTAGAATTGTGTATGTAGCCAGTATAACACAGAAATTAATACCATGTCTGATGATCAATACAGTCAATTAAAAAAATGAATTAACTGACCAGCAGTTAATAAAAACTAAAAGTCCTCAATATCAAAGTAATAGAGCAATCTAACCCAGTACATAACTGACAGCCCAATCAGCTTGGGCTGTAGAACACACCAACTATATCTCTGCAGAGGGGTAAGATGCCTCCCATTGAATGTCCTAGATATGACTATAAACAATCTGATGATGAGGTTTCAATTATGCTGGACCTTTAGGGAATGTGAAGTACCTCTTCATTGCCATTGCTCCCTGGTTCACTCTGGCCCAGAGTGATAGCTCCTGACAGTCTTATCTATAAGTCAAATAGAACTGTTTGACATTTAAACTGAGTGCCAAGAAATAACTTATGCTAAATTGAATTGTTTGAAATAGAACAGTTTGATCATTTAACAGTGTAAACAAATAACTGATGTTTAATTGAATTGTTAGTGATACATAGAAATACTTGGAACCATTTAACTTTGTTGACTTAAACTAAATTGAATTGTTAGAAATAGAACTGTTTGTTCATTTAACTGTGTGTGTCTAATAAAATGTGTTTACAAGTCATATATTTAATATATATGTAAAAACAGGATTTGGCATTAAATAACCAACAATGGTTGATATGCCATAAAACCAAACCAAACAAGCACATAATTGAACATGAGATTAGAACTGGAATCAAAATGCAGGTCTAAAAATAAGTACTTGCTATGTCATTTACTAGTGGGTTATCATCTGTTGACATAGCAGAGAATAGGTTGACTGCATCTCCCAGGGTGTGTCCTAAGTATATTGCTAAACTGGATCTGGTGGTGAGGCTCCAGTTCTGGAGCTTGGGGGAGTGTGGCATACTCTTTTATTGCCATTACTCTCAAGCCCACTCTGAACCAGAGTGGTAGTACCTGTTTGGGTCCCATAGATGGGTCAAATAAATCTAAAAAATTACTGGTATTATACTGGATTACTTGAAACTATATAACTGTGTGCAAACAAATAATCAATAATTAGGAATACACTCTTTAATTGTGCAATAATTATTAGTATTAGATAAGAAAACTTGAGACCATATAACTGTGTACAAATTATTAGTATCAGATAAAAATACCTTGAAGCTAAAAAACTATGTAAACAAATGATTATTGATAAATAAAAAAGGGCATTTTAAAAATACTCTGGAACATTGAAAATATAATTAGAATAAAACATTTACCAATTAATCAAGTATCAGCATCAAATAATCAATGAGGATTTTATATGCTGTGAAGCAAACTGAACAAAAGTAATGATATGTTTGGTAACCAGAGAAGTGTATATGTATATAAGCTTAGAACAGTGTTCAACCATATTAAATTCTCTCTCTCACTGATATATATATATATATATATATATATATATATATAAATATATATATATATATATATATATATAAGCCAAATAGATGAAAATAGAAAGAAGATTTGGTAGTTAAAGAAGAACGGACTGTCCTAATTCTTAGTAGAGTTTGAACCCTAATGATTGCCAACTACTTCGGTTATGAAAATGTACCACTAGATATATACAAAGTTTAACTTAATCTAGCAAAAAGGCAATAAAAACTGGAGCACCAAATCAAGACTGAATTAACTACACAACTATTGCTCTTTATGTTCAATTTATATATAGTTTACACACACACACACACACACACACAAAGTATATATAGTGTTCGCCAATGGTCTGCGAGACCGGGGTTCAGTCCCAGGTCGAGTCATACCAAAGACTCAAAAAATGGTACTTGATGCTGCCTTGCTGAACACTCAGCATTATAAGCTAGAGATCAAAGGTAAAGTGGAGCAATCAAAGGAATGGAGTAGCGCCCTCCCCTATACCTCAGTGTGGTAGCTATTGAAAAGGGAGCCTTCGGGTCACCCTCAACTAAAGTCGCCAACTTTATATATATAATATAATAATATATATATACCTTTTACTTTATTTTTAAATTGCTTGGAAGACTTCATCTTTATCCTATTTAACATCAGTCTTAAAATTGTTTGAGGTTGAAAATACCGACTTTGATTCTAATTCGAACTTGAAAAAAATGATCTTTTGTTATTTGTTGATATCCAGTGTCAGCGTAAAAAAAAATCTAAATCACGTAAAAAAACCAAAACAAAAAAAGACATGAGTTGTCTCCCTTTGTCCATTTACTCGTGTGTTTGCGTAACGGTCTGTCTGAAGACAATGGCATTGTCAAGAACAAAGGAATTTGAAAGTCTGCGACTGATAATTAAAGCAAGGTGGGTGTGATGGGTATTGCTGATGTGAGGAACGTGCTTGGAAACAGACTAACTCGATTGGCAACAATGCATTGCCATCCTAATATATGCGTCTACTAAAAAGTTCCGCCTTTTTTACCTTGTTGGTTCAATGTATGAGTCGTACTACTTACTAGGAGGTATATAATATTTGTAAATAGTGGCGATCGCAGATTTTAAGTGTAGAGGAATGGGGATTTTTTTTCTTTTTGTTATTTAAAATTTGTTTTCATTTTCCTTTAGAAGATGTGATAACGAGTACTACCAATCCAACTTAGTACTTTTAAACAAGTTTTTTTTGTACTTTGATTTTAAAAGTATTGATGAACTAGAACTCGAAACTACATTTAATCTTTCGTATGAAGTAAGCTATTTTCACGAAGATATTTGATTAATTTAGATATTTAAATATAGCTTGGCACATGGCTATAATAGTAGCGCACCTCACTACAATAGAAGAAACGGTTTGCGGGGTGAGTTCGCTAACCATTGCTTTATGGCAGATTTCGGGACAACCTAGCGATGAATCTACTCAACTGCTGCAAATTCATTTTAAAGACTAATGGTTCAGTGTTTAGTAGGGGGTGGACTGAGCAGTTGAGTAATTAGGCAGTGCCTGAGGGGTTAAGCGGCTCAAGTAGCAAAAATAATACTAGGAAATTTAATTTATCTTTTATTTGTCTGCTGGAATTATTCCGTTTAAAGGTAATACAAGATGAATAAATAAATTACTCCAGCTGATTCCTCTCTCAGTGTTTTTTTAGACAAGGAGCTTTAGAAGAAGAAAGGCTACAAATGTCTGATTTAATCCTCGTACAAAAATATATGGAATGGCGGGTAGGTTAGCAATAGATCAAGAAGCAAAAATCATTTTAGCCCGGGGGCCCAGATCACTGTCATTCTAAGAGTTTATATATATATATATATATATATATATATATATACATATATATAGAAATTTTCCCTTCGTATTTTTGTCTATTCAATAATAGTGTTTACCGTCACGATCTTCGCAAAATAAACATTAATTCTGATTTGTTTGTCTTCCTTTTTCTACCATTTTTTCCCCTTCTCTTCCCAACTGCTCTCTATAGCTGCAAATAAACAAAAAAGAAAATACAAACGAAAGTAATCTATATTGAATTGTTAAAGCGTTGTCCACCAATTACCAAACACTTACAAGTCAGCTTAGCTTAGTTTGGCACAAAGCCATAGAAGTATGAGATTGCCAGTGAGAATCGAACTCACTAACAATGGTCTGCTCGCTAATCACTACACTCCCTACGCAAATCGTTTCCCTTTTATGTGTTTGTGTGTGTGTTTTACTAAGCCTTACTTAGTCTCGCACATTGGCCTCAGAATGCTTATGGTACATACTGTTCTTGAGTGGTCACTCATTTAAATACTGCCCAGGCCCTTCATCGCTTTGATGAGCTAGTGAGAACCGATGTTTTAAGCGTCACTTGATCACGCGCCATAGATGTATATTATAAGCGAAGGACATCTCACGTTGGGTAATCGTTAGTAAGCTAGGTTAACTGACCATTATTAGTGAAGTAGTTTCACAAGTAGTGCCCCGTACTTCTGGCTAAGTTAAGCAAACAAGCAGACGGTAAAAATATGAAGAATGTGCATACGAAAGGGATTTCTTGTTCATATTGCTTCAGTGAATTTGTTTTTACTTTTTAACGAGAAAAATGAATCCATAAAAAGGTTTTACATCTAGCTTTATTTGCGTGAAAGAATCTCAGGCTTTATCATTCCCATTGTTTTTATTGTTTATTTTTCAAACTTACTTTCTCTTACATAAAAAATAAGCAAACACAAATTACTATCAGTCGGAATTGAATGAAATATTTGAATCTGTTATTTGCGAACAAACCAGTTAAAAGGGCAAGGGTAACCCAAAGCCGAACTTTCATAGATCTTATTTTGTCAAAGAATGCATTATTGGGGAACGAAGAACTTTTGGTAAATGCATTCAAACCTTAAACTAGTTTGCAAACCACTGCATTAAGTGAAGTGTCCTCAAAGCTTAGTAAAGAACATTGCTTTTTAAAGGCTCGTGCCCAATAATTGCAATTCTATTGTTATTGCAAATTAGCAAAATATCTTGACGACGTCCTGATCGTAGATTTTAAAAGTACATGAGACAGGGCATACAAGTAAATAGGATGGCTTCCCATATGACTGAAGTAGTTGCGTGTTTCCTACTGGTGCTAGTGTTCGAAGTTCGAGCCTAGGTTGATAAAATACCAGGATTTCGAACGCTGGTTTTTATGTTCAAACTTTGATAGTAGGCATCGTCCGCTTCCTATTGGGTCGACTGGCACTACACACTCTTCTTACGGACCATCATTTTCCTCATATTTGGCCTTATACAGGGCAAATTTTGTTAAGGATTCAAATACCTATATGGAGCAAAATAAATTCATAGGAAACAAGTTACGTTGAAATCAAATGACCAATTTTAGGACACCTCAATTACATATTTCACCCAAAAAGTAGATCTCTCTCTCTCTCTCTCTCTCTCTAAGTGATGGCATATCAATCTTCGTGGTTTATTTAATGCCACAGTAATCTCTGAAGAAGGATTGTAGCGATACTATCTAACTCATCGCTTTAGGGTGGATAAGAGCTTTCAAAATTTTCCCAAGACCTTCAGTCTGAAATTGAAAGCTATAACGCCACTGGAGGTCGAAATCACTTTCTACGATGTCGCATCCCAGTGCGTTAGCCACTACGCAACGGAGACTCTTCCTCTGAGTTATAATGGCTTCTTTTAATTTTATTCGAGGAAGAAAAATTTAGTCTTCACTTGGATAAATGTGGTGTACTTATCTTTAGAGATGTTCCCGAGTGGAAAGTGTAACAGTTTTAACCAGTGGCTACTGCTATGTTCGCTCCTGCAGCACTGTTGTAGGAGCGAAGGGTTTTTGTTTACTTCCGCCAATTTCTGGACCGAGCCCAAAAACATGTAAAGTTGCTTACGGTTCGCTCGAATAAAGATGTCTAAGAAAATATATATCTGTGTGAGTATTACTTATTACAGAATGTAATGACGTACATACTTATGTCACACATGAATGTCCATTATATTTTCTCCAAAAAAATGTTCCTAACTTGATTTATTTGATGGTCCTTGACCAGAATATACTGCTAAGAAAATGTCTATGGATCTATTGTAATATACACAAAAATTATATAGTATGCAATATTTTCATTTACCATCCAGATAGGAGTAAGTTTCAGTAATTGTATTTGTCTATTTTATTTTTTCCTGAACATTTATATTAAAAAACCTCATCTTCAGCTCGATAATCCACCAACCCGCTATATTTCTTTAATCTTTCTCTTTCCTCCAACCATAAAGATGATTTTTGATGGATTTTTGACACTAGAAAATAACTGTTCCGTAAAAAAAAAGAAAGAGGAAAAGAACTGAAACTTATGTGGATGGTGAATGTGTGTATTACATTTTTATATAATGTTTTATATATAGGGTCACAGACACTAACAAGACACTACCATGTAAAAAAGTAAGTAAAGTTGGTGACTTTTAGCCGAAGGCGACCAGAAGGCTCCCTTTTCAATAGCTACTACACCGAGATGTCGGGGAGGGCGCTACTCCTTTCCCTGGATTGCTCCACTTTACCCTTGGTGCGTACCTTATATTGCTGAGTGTTAAAAAGGAAGTGTTGCGGAGGCCAGATAAATATACAGGTCCCCGCAAACTTTTGAAATATAATTGATTGACAACGAACTAGGCAAGAATGACAAAACAACGATAGAGGTATCAAGTACTATTTTAAAAGTCTTTGGTATGACGCGACCTGGGATTGAACCCAGGTCTCCCGGACCATTGGCGAACACTCTACCCACTTGCCTAATAATATATATATATATATATATATATATATATATATATATATATATATATATATATATATATATATATATATATATATATATATATATATATATATATATAAAAAACAGACATTTCCTCTGCTGGATATTCTAGACAAGTAACTATTTGATTAATACTTGCTGTTTAAAACAAAGAAACAAAATGTTAGATCAGAACATGCCTTTATGACGTCCGCATATACGTCACCACATCTCACTTGGTACCATCTCTTCGGACAAGTACGCGATATAGTTAGAACCAAGAGGCCGGGCATCGCATGCTAGCGAAAGCACTTCTGTGTTCTTTTCACATTGTTTTCTTCATTGAAAGAATACACTCTCAATAAATAAATAAATAAATAATGAAAATAATAGAATAAAATACTCCGCTATTTATAAATTGACTGTTAAATAATAAATACAGTAATTACTTTCTTTTTAATAAAAAGCTTTCGACAAAATTGCACATTTTATTTATTTATTTATACTCTCTTTGTTGCTGAGATCTTTAAAAAATCTAACGCGTTCTGTTGTAAACTCAAGAAGTCACCTGCTCTAAAATTTAATGCATTAAACTATAATGACGTATTATTACTTAAAAAAGAAAGAAAGGAAAGAAAGAAAGAACTGTGGACTTGCTGGTTTGGTTCAAATAGTAACGCAACGGTCAGGTAGTGACAATACTGGAGGCTACTAGATGCATCTCATGATGGGTTGGTAAAGCTTAATATCGTAAATTACTCCAGGTAAAACAGAACACTGATTGATTACAGCGGAAACCAGGACTGGGCAACTAATATTTTTCGAGTAGTAAATTCAAATTTGGTCGGCGTTTAGTTTAATCATAATAATCTTTTGATGTTTTTTTCTCATCAATAGACGTTACTCTTATAGATGAGTAGCACAAATTTCTTCACTGAATGATTTGAACCTGAGTGTTGACCAAGGATGTTGTGTGCTGTTTTGAACAAATCCTGGAAGCACCTCCCTACAAAAACAGCAGCTTTACAGCCACTTACCTCTCATCAAACAAACCATCCAAATAAGACGAGGAAGTCACGCTGCTGCCGATGAAATAAGGACTAACTATTAATCGTTGTTCTCTTATAGACTCCTACATAAGAATGCTAAGTGTTGTTTTGAACAAACCCTGGAAGCAGCACCCTACAAAAACAGCAGCTGTACAGCCACTTCTTTCACACCATGTCCCAATCAAGCCACTCTACCCATTACACGACAGGGACTTCCCCAAGATAGAAGTACTTGATAAAACTACATTAAAACAAATGATTATTATTTGACGAATTTAAAAATAAATCATAACTATATTTTCCATTGCGATCACCGCAATGGAAAATATAGTTATGATTATAATCAAACATTTACAAACGAATCATATTTCGACATTAAAGAATATTAGGATCCATAAAAATGTGCAAATTATTGGTGTTAGATAAGAAAAATTTCAGCCGTGTAACTGTAAAATATTAATGGTTTAGATGATCATATTTACCAACCCCTCCGCTCGGGCAGGATATGATACAAGGTCAATTTTTAAGCGGAGTTTAACAGGTTTGAATTCAGAGTTTTCCTTCTCCTAGACTAGTTGCCTTACCAAGGCTGAAGAACCTAGTCTTCCCTACTATTTATCCATAATTAGATTCATACCTTTCTCAAGGGTATTAGTGCTATGTGAAATGCAATGCAATCATTCTCGTCCAGGATTTGAACTCGTGTCGCCGTGTCCATTTCCTACGACGATAACCATTACACCACGGGCACCTCCAAAATGGTTTAGATGATAATCAAACAGTTACTAATGAATCAAATTTCGGCATAACTCATAAGGATTGATATGTATGGGGTACAATAAAGGTTCGTCGGGTAGGTGTATATTGTTGATGTTGGAAAATTCTGAAGTTTGTGTCTGACTCCTTTTTCTTCTTACCCCATTCACTTATCTTATTTTTTGCTTGTTGAAGATGTAAAGAAATTAAGGACGGAAGGAAAAAGACAGGGATACCTATAGACTCAAAGTTTATTTTTGGGGTCTACGACTATTATATGACAGGAATGTTTTCCTGAACTAGTAGAAATAGTCGTGCTCCCTCAAACAAAAACATCGTGGAATTATCTTTGGCAAATTATAAGTTTGAATGTCCCTCATGCGTCCCTGTTTTCAGTAGGTACGATCAGCAGAGGCTGCTACTAGCAGGAAACACAACGTGTGGCTTAGTTTGGGCCTTAGTACGCGTGTGTGTTCCCACTGACAGCCGATAGAAAATGGTGCGTCTGTCTCAGCGGAGGTGTTAAAGGCATCTTAAAAAGAGTTTCTCTTTGGTGCCAGGAAGCCCCTCTTTTTAGGCATGCGCTGATTTCGTTTCCTGAAAGAAGCCTCCTAGGAAGCTTGCTTTTACATCTATTTATTTATTTTCACGTTATTGTCCTTTCTCACAACTCAATCCCCACCTATCACAATAAACAAATAAACCAAATTAGAATGTTTATCTTCCTCTAAAAATAATTCTTATGCAAATGTGAGTGTTTTTATTTATTCATTTTTCTGAATATAATCGCCAATGTTCGCAAACGTCTTCAGTGTTCATTTTCACTAGTTTAAGAAGTTGTCAAAACAATAAGATTTCTTTCTTGACTTCTTGAGAAAGCAAGCGAGGTAGGTCTAAAAGATTAACAACAAATCAATTTTACTTCGGTGAGTCGAAAGTTTTGCCCAAGGTCGTAAAGATGACGAACCACACTAGACTGTGAGATATTGAGCTCGCCTGATACTCTCTGAGTGCTACTCGCTAGAATTTCCTCAATGATTTTCAGCACAGTCTCGGAATCAATGGCTTTAGGTCAACCTGATCTTGCCAGATCATCAAGATTCTTGCAATTCCGGAAAAATTTCTTGAATCATCTGGTTACTGTAAAGTGATCAACTGTACGTTCACCTTTTTGCACAACAAATGTTTTTGGTTACTTCTGTGGCGTTATGGCTCAATTAAAACTCGTAAAACATAAATTACCGAATTAAACTAGATGGCATATTCATCCATGAGGCTTTCAAATCACACTCAGAGTGAAGTAATGCACAACGCGTTAGCGCACCAACTACCATGATATTACCGATCATACGCGCACATACCAAAATATTGCAAAACTTTGGACTATCCTTAAAGATAATTGCCTTGAAAAGCCATTCACTGATGTAAACATTGTCCCTACTCTTGGAAATAGTACTGGAAATCTTCAACTGACACCATCTTCAGTTGCTTCCGCACGATCTTTTGTATGTTCTCAACAGTTCCCAGATGGTTAATATGGAGTTCGGTTTTGATTTTTTAGAACATAAAATCGCCCCCCCCCCACAAAAAAAAAAAACGGATCACAGCGAGTCTGTCCAAAATGAATGAGACTGATTTAAAAAAAAAAATTTTTTTGGTGGGGGGTTGCGACCACAATTGAAAATCAGCTGATCAGTGATAATTTCTTAATCATTCTTACCGTCAAAGTTAGTCAGATCTGATGAGAGGCCTCATTTTTTTAAATTGTATTTTATTTCGAATTATATCTAGTAATTTTCCATATTCTCTTGCTTAGTCAAATATGCCCCTTGCCACCGAAAATCCAGCGTCCAGGATAAACTTGATCACCATAAACCTATTGAAGTGCTTGGTGCTAATGACAATATGTAGTCTTGTTCCCACTCATCAAGGATTAATATCAACATTAGTACATCCGTAATATACTTATACAGAACACAACGGAAGGAAAAACGAGATAAACTCATTTCTACATACAAGAACATCTAACCTTTTATATACATTAACAAATTGATGACATTAAGAAGAAAACTGTTACTTGAAGGGGCACAAAAATGCAGAAAAAAGCTTATTTGAAGAGAAGGATGTGAAAAGGCCGCGTGTTTTTATTGTTTCCCAAAAGGGTTCGAAACTTGTCTCTCTTGTTCAACGCATGGAGGGAAAAAAGGTTGAGAATGAGTTTCTGAGGCTGTCATATGACATCCGACGAGTCACCAAAGGACACGCCCATTCTTTAACGGAAATAATTATTGTCTGAAGGGAGTCCCCGCAGCGTAGTAGCTAACGGAAATATTCCTTGGAAAGGTATGAACTCCTTTACCCCCACCCCAGCAGTGGATTAAAGGGCACCACTTCTGTCCTTCTACAAGGATGGCTTTGGCATTAAATAACCCACAAAGATTGGTTTGTCATTAGACAAAGAAACCGAATCGATTATTTATTGTTTCCTTACAAGTCTGTGTTAACTTGTTAAATCTTCCTATCACATTGTCCTGGAGTTTGACGTGGAATTTGATCTCGTGTTCTATTTTAACAAACACACTTAACCAACGTGAATTCCGAGAGATAACATGAACCGAAAATTCTTTAACGTTTAAACTCGAAATCAGAAGATCAATGTTGGCCTTGATGAAACAATATCGACCTGCTTTTTTTGATTAAAAAATACAAATCAGCTTCATTATTTTCACGATGGGAAAATTTTCATTACTTTTTTGATCAGGTATTGGTAACATTTTTTTTTTGAGAAGTGGGTCATCATCAGGCGGGCCGTACAAATAAAAAAAATTCAAGGTAATTTTACATTGAAGGTACCTTAACCATTTCTACAACAGAAAAACCATATGCATAAGCATCTGCCTTAGAAATAGGGGAAAGTTGATTTTTTTTCTCTCTTCGGTAAAAAGATCTTTTCAATAGAAAAATTTTGAAGTCTTAGGTGGATGCAGTTTGCCCATCACTGATTCAGGAGTATTGCGAACAATAAACACACACACACACACACACATATATATATATATATATATATATATATAGAGAGAGAGAGAGAGAGAGAAAGAATCAGTATCTTAAGACTTGTTAATTTGTTTCTTTTTGATTTGTTGAAATATTACTATGTTTGGGGCAAACACATACATTACGTTTCATTAATAACATCTTTTTGGTAAAATGTTCGGTGGGCATTTCTCCAATTTCACTTTGAATTTCTGCCAGTTTCAGAGTAATACGTTATTTTCATTTTCTTTCTTTGTGAAATTTAAATAACTATGTTGTTATTTTAGATTTTAGAAATATTCAGTAAATTGTTTTGTAATAGTACCACTCTCAAAAAAAAAAAAAATAAAAAATAAATAAAATGAAATAAAATAAAAAAGAAAGGAAACGTGAAGGAGACCCGCACCTTTATGTATTGAAATATCGATTAAATGGTCTTTTTTACAAAAGGAGCTTCTTACCCAGAATTGATTGTGTCTGTAGCAAATTTTGTGACCAGCATCTTATTTTCGTTTTCTTTTCTTTCGGTTCGAAAAAAGGAAAATAAAAACAAACATTGTTTATGTTTTTTTTTTTTGGTGAAGCGGGGAGGGTCCGTACATTTTTAAAAAATTGTTTAATGAAAAACGTGAAAGAGCTGACATTTTTTAGGTATTGAAGAATGAGAATAAATGGATTTGGGCACGCCCTCTTTCTTTCCTTCCTTTCTTCTTTCTTTCTTTCTTTCTTTCTTTTCTATGTCGGAATAAAAAGGCTATTTGTCATTTTTTTAATACCGACATTAAAATTTTGTTATTTTAGGGCTTTAGGCAAAATTGTTTCTTGAAGCCTTAAAAAAAGGATATGCGTTTAACCACTTCATTACATTGTCATAAATCGTGCTGTTTACTTAGATGAAAACAATTTTAAATGTTTTTAAACTTGTGTTAAAATTTGTTAGATAAACAAATGTTTTTTTACCACTTTAAAATATTATTAAAAGGGGGGGATTTTAAGGCGTATTGATAGAAAAAAGTCAAAATTATGTTACTTGTCTGAATAGATGATGTCAAGTGGAATGTGGTGACGTATATGATGACATCACGCAGGAATGTACTGTCCTAACACTTTTTTCCGTTTTGGATAGCCAGTACGTGAGTTGAAGAAAGAATACGAGTAAAAGTTAAAAACCCCAAAAGACCTTCATCTATAACTGGCTGAAAGTATATATATTTTCGTCAGTGATGGTTGTATTTTCTTTTAATTCGGTAGGTTTTTAGTTCATTGTAAAAGACCAATGAAATTTGTGTGTGAAGTGGGAAAGAGGTCTGTAATTGTCATATTTTTCTTCGATAATTTCGGAACGTATCTTTTCGATTAAACTTCATTTATAATATGGACATCACTTAAAAATTTATTTAGATTTGGATTATAATCGTATAGACCTTTCATAACAGTATTTTAAAGGTACATTAAAATTACACATGCAAAGACCTAGCTCGGACGGTGAGCGGAGGTGTGGGGCTATTGGAAAATGTCTCCCCACTATGTCCAGGGACCCCAAAAGCATTATAAATAGTAGATAGTCTATTATTGCCATTCTCCTAAAATCTCACAACACTGGAGGGAGCCCTTCAAGGAGCAGACTCCATGTCACTCTCAAACTCCAATCTCTTGGTACGCCCCTGTATATTGGTTGATATGTTAGACACTAAATTATCCAAGAGACTGATTAAACTAGAAGGAACCTCTGTCATCTCCTTAAAATCCTATTACTAAACCTCAGAATTAATTGGGAGAAGCTAAGTAAATAATGTAGTCTTAGTGCAGAAACCCAAAATTTGACTGTACAATAAAATAGAAAACAAAATTTAGAAAAATTTCCTGTAACCTTGGTTACAATAAATCTTTCTAAATCTAGGGGAAAAAGTCACATCACAGCGAGATTTTTACAAGCGCAACACACTTAAAATACTGAATCTTAGGAATAAAACAATTTCCAGTTCAACTATGAGGAATCTATCTATTTACACTGAATGTCATATTTCGATCATCCAAATTCTCGACGATAACTTTAGCTCTGAAATGCTGATAGAATCCTTCCCTCCTTCATAAATAGAAGCATCAATATCATCATGGATCACTGTTCGAACCCGAAACCCAACAGGTTTACAGGTCGTCTAGAATTTTTAAAAAATCTGTAAAAAAAAAACACTATTCATTCATTCAGTCAGAGTTGATAAAAAATCAATAAAGGGTTTGTTTAAGCAATTATTCTCTCTGTTTGTAAATATTGTTAATGTGTCGGACATAAGATGGAAATTATTTGTGGGTTATAGTCAAAAAGAGAAAAAGAAAGAAAAAAGAAATCAACAAATGATTGATTGATCAAAAACTGATTCTATTGTGTCATGTGAATTTATTTCCAGAACTTCCGGCTTTTTCGTCTGAAAGAAAAAGCAACACGTGTTAAAATCAGTCAATAGTCATTATTGTATGGAACTTATGATATTTCATCTTCATTTTTTTTTATAGCAATAAAAAAAGGGGATCCAAAAAATAAATGAATGAATTTAAAACAGTATTTTATTTCACAATTATGGTTTTCATTTTGAAATCAAGATGCCCCAATAATTGTCCCATAATACGTCCTAGTTTTAATTTTTTTTTAGGAATTACTAATTAATTTTAATTTTGTGTTTGTGAGCATTTTTTAATATTAATTTTAACGATTCCTTAACTCTAAAAGAAAACAAAGCTTTAAAGTTGAATTCGTACAATGAGATTTAAAAAAAGAAAAGAAAAGAAAAGAAAAGGTTTCTTTTTTTTTTCTTTCAGTCTCAAACCCAGACTAATTTCTTCTTTCTATCCTTCTGTTTGATGGCAGACACGTGCTTCTAATATTATTACTTTCTTCTCTTCTTTCGTCTTTCGCTCATTCTGAATATATTAAATGCGTCGCCGACCGACTATCTAAATAAATGTGTTTATCTAAATAAATAAATAAAACCATTAAAAAAGAAAAAAAGAAGACTTCTCTGAATATTCGATCGTCGCTTATTTAATTGCCTTAAATAACCAAGCTGTAATTAATCGCGACTCTTTTTTTTTATTATTTTTGACATTTCTCTTCTAGTCGTCAATAATCATCATCGGTGAATATAATTTTATTAATTGGCACACGATGGTGAAGGAAGGAAGGAAGGAAGGAAGGGAGAAAGAAAGAAAGAAAGGAAAAGAAGGGAAAAGAAAGATACTTGTGTCTGTCTCTTGTTTAACTGTCTGTCACTTTTTGAAAATGTTCTTTGAGGGTGGGAATGGTTGTAAATGTAAAGTCTACAGACTTCTGTTTGAAAATAAATTAAATGTATTAACCCCCTCCCCCCGCCAACTCCTCCTGCAAAAAGAAAAACAAAAAATAAGAAAAGAGAAAAATAAAAATAAAAAACAAACTAGTGAATAAATGAAGAATTCTCTTGTTATCAGGTCACATGATGAGACGGTTAGAATTGATGGGGGAAAAAAGTGAAAACGACTTCAGTCTGAAAATTAAATGTATCTCCGCTTAAGTCTTTGTTCTTTCTTGGTACTGGCGCTGGCACTATTTTACACAAAGGGAAAAGTAAAACAAGTGACCAATTTTTGCATTAACTTTTTAAAAATTCTTGTAAATTGATATTTAAGAGCTAATTTACCCCGAATGCATGAAATTAAAATAAGAATAAAAATAACAAAAATCAAAATAAAAATCAAGAAAGAGTTAACATTTTCCCCGTAGTTAATTTGGTGATTTAGACATTTGAATTAATTCTAATTCTAATAAATGTTACAATATAAAATTAATTCTAATTATATATATATATATATATATATATATATGATTAAAATTTAACGCTAGAATCTGTGCCAAACAATACAGAGCAATATCACAATATTTTCACTATTGTGAATAACAATGAAAATTGGCTTAAGACTAAAGTTTCTAGTTGCTGATCCTCACGTGAGCTATTATCAATACGTCTACTCTGGCTCACCTGAGGATCGGGAGAGTTCTTAATCAGTTTTTATTGTTATTGTATTTTATATTTGAAAATACTATGTCTTAATAAATATATATAAATCTGTGTGTGTGTGTGTGTGTGTGTGTGTGTGTGTGTGTGTGTGTAACCCAAGAAAAAACTTGACGTCTGAACGAGATTTTTAGAGCAATACAATTAAAATGCATCGACTTTTAAAGAATATAACAATTTACAACTAAATTTGCAAGTGGGTAATAATTTTGAGAGTTTATTTTTGTTGTGTTTAATCATCCAACTTCTCAATATAGTTATGAAATGCTAATTAATTAGTGTCCTTCATTCCTTTCTAAATAGAAACATTTTATCATCATGGACCGCTGTTACGGTAGAAACCCAATGTGTTCGTTGGTCTTCTCGTAATTATTAAAACAAAACTTTTCTTTAAAAAATCACAGCAAAATTTTACTTGAGTTTTGATTTTAAGGAATTGTTACGTCATTATTTTTTTTTCTTACATGACTAAACTTAGTTTGGGGCAAGCACTTGGCATCAAATATAAGTAAAGTGTGGATTAAATCATTCTTTGATTTGAACTGAAGGCAATGGCAGACCTACAGTTTTGGGACCTTAAAGCTTGAACTGTTATAGTGGTCCTTTCGCTACATAATGGGTAACTACTGTTATCTTAAATTATTCAACTCAGCTATGGATTAAATATTATCACTGCTGTTCTTCCATAAGGATAGCTTTGACATTAAATAACCCACGAAGGTTGATATGACATTAAACAAAGACACCAAAGTAAAGTAAAGTTGGAGATTGTAGTCGAGGGTGACCCGAAGCCACCTTTTTCAATAGTTACTACACCAAGGTGTAGGGGATTCCCTGGATTACACCATTTTACCCTTGATATGTACCTTACAATGCTGAGTTATAAACAAGGGGGTATCAAGTACCATTTTTTGAATCTTTGGTATGACTCGACCTAGGATTGAACCCCGGTCTCTCGGGCCATTGGTGAACACTCAATTTGGCCTGTTTCAGGTTTTGATTAAAATTGCTTTATTGGATTATCTCACATATGAAAATCGGTCGTGGGTTTTGGTTTGGTTTGGTTCTATGGCATATCAACCATTGTAGATTATCTAATGCCAAATTCTGTTCATACATATATACTAAATATATGATTTGTAAACCTTTTGTTGATAACATTTTTAAACAAGCCTGAGCTCATTTTTTTTCTCAGTAAAATAGTTTCAAATATATTTCTATCTAATATGAATAATTCTATTCACTATCAATCAATTGATTGCACTCAGTTAACTGATCAAAAAGTTCTATTTCCAACAATTCAGTTGATTGGTTTGGTTTGGTTTTATGGCATATCAACCATTCTATTTATTTGTTTGAGTTTTATGGCGTATGAGCCTTTATATGTTATTTAATACCAAACCCATTTTTATATAAATAAAGAGTTTTATTTCTAACATTTCTGTTTAGCTTAAGTACAGTTTAATGGTCAAAAATACTTCTATTTCAAGCTATTTAGTTTTATTTCAAACAATTCAGTTTAGTAATAGTAGAGTTTTTTGTTTTGTTTACACACAGTTAAATGTCAATTATATTTCAAACAATTCAGTTTAGCGTAAGTAGAGTTTCAATGTCAAAAGCAATTGTATTTCAAACAATTAATTCGAGCAATTCACTTTAGCATAGGTACGCAGTTTAAATGTCAAAACAGTCCCATTTCAACCAACACTTTAGTTCTATTTGACCCATAGATAGGACTCTATCAGGTGCTACTACTCCAGGCCAGAGTGGACCTGGGAGCGATGGCAACAAAGGGGTACCCCGCATTCCCCAAAGCTCCAGCATTACTGGAACCTCACCATCAGATTGTTTAGTGTCATATCCAGGACACTCGTTGACGGAGTCTTACCTCTCTGCAGAGAAGCAGTCGGTGTATTCTGCAGCCCCAGCCGACTGAGCAATTGGTCGTGGGGCTCCTTTAGTATTAGGGATCCCTCTGTGAACCAGACTTTCATCTCAGTCCATTGGGGCTCTACAGACTTCGATCAGCCGTGTCTCTCGGTATGCGGATCGGGTCGGGTCGGGTCGGGAATGTCTTGGCTTTTATTGACAGTTGGTCAAGGCCGCCTGATATGAGTACCCGGGAAGCCCAGCATTCATTTCACGTTGCTAAGACCGTATCCCAGGCTCTGACCTGCTTCGTCAAGGCTCAGTTTATGGCCTTTTTTAAAGGAATGCCGATGGGGCCCAAGGTATTTTTAGAGCCGCCAGGCGTGTCTGGGCTACGGCTCTGCGCCGTGTCACATTTTGGTACTTGTTGGGTACTGAATAGATACTGAATATGAGGTTTGGAAGCTTAAGGTTCATTACATTTTTAGTAGTCCACCTCTGATTTTGAGGCCATATGACCTAATAGGGATATTCTAAGGTCAATATTAAGTATTCAACGGATTGGTTTAGGATCCTATCACTAAAATAGCTCATTTTAGTGATAAACACTTAAAAAACAATGTTGCTTCAAAGAGACTTAAAATTTAACTTTCATTAGTTTCGCAGCACTGACAGGTAGAACCATCAAGAGTCACATTAAAACTCAACTCAATAAAGATTTCGAGCCCCAAAACATGATCTTAGAAGTGATAAATCACTTATTTTATTTATAAGTTATTTTATTTATTAATTTTTTTTTCTTTTTTTGCGTGAGGTAGGTAATAAAAATCACTGACCAGGAGCTTCATCTGCAAACTTTATTATGGACTTGGTTGACAGATAAGCAATTTTTGTGACGGCCATGCATGAGTCTTGATTTGTATGTTGACCTTACTATAAAATGATCTTGTATCAAATCTGACTTCATATACAGGGCATTTTCAGAAAAATTGATATCGTTTCTTAATCTGCATGAGTCTTGACCAATTCTCATTCGAATGATCTCAGACGTTAACAGCATGTGTGGCACGTGTGGAAACAACTCTAAATTCCATTTAACGTTTTATGTTTTTTTCTTTTTACGTATAGAAATGACACTAACTGGAAAAAAAAGCTGTTTAAACATTAAACTCTGAATTTTGAGTTGTATCTATTCACGTTAAAATTTGCGATCAATTTGACCAGGAATTAGTCAAGTTATTAGATTACGAAATGATACAGATTTTCTAAAACACCTCGAATGATATAAACATTTTTGAAACACCTTGTATAATGAATAAAATTTGCTTATTGGCAGACTTCTAGACGAGAAATTGTAATTAAATATATAATCAAAAAAAAGTATGAGTTTTAGTTTTACTTTTAAGGAATCGTAACAATATATATATATATGTTGCTGACTGGTTTCGAATTTAAAAAAAAAACGGCCAAAAGAATCACCAAAAGCCATTCATGTATCTTGTACAACATAATGAAATAATTCAAGAAATATTTTCTTTAAATAGAATATAATTAGTAAAAACTAAAACAGCATCTTAATTTTAATCTTTAAAAATTCTTTCTTTTTTAATTTTCTTCTTAATAATAATAATGATCACAATAATAATAATAATAATACTCGAAACTAAACTAAATTGCAGAAACTTTGTAAAAGTGATAAATACCTTGGTTGCACTCCTCGTAAGATAATCGGGATAATTCCTAAAGTTGACCACAGATGAACTTAAACAAATGGGCTAGAGAACAAGAAAACTAAGGCCTTACATACCAGAGATGATGTTGACTGACTATAAGAGGATTTACTAGCAGTGAAGACAGCGTTGACGCATCGATGCAACGATTCGAAGACTTCATAGGAAGTCTGATCAAAGTTACCAGAAACAATATTGACAACACGAGGAGCAACAAAACAGAAATAACCAGAAAAAAAAAATCGGAAGAAAAACAACTCTATGGATGTTGAGAGCGACTAACAAGCGATATCTCACACGAGAAAACGTGGACGTGACTAAAAAAGGGAAACCTTAAGAGGGAAACTGAATCTCTTTTAACAGCAGCTCAAAACAACACCATAAGGATCTATGGGATACACATTTTTTCTAGTCTTAAAATAAGCAATAAAAACATACTTAAGAACATTCTAGAAATTTAGGATCAAAACTGCATTAGCATTTAAGTTACATTTTTATATTTTTCAACCAATCAGATAAAAACATAGAATAGAACATTCTAGAAAAACAGGATCGGAAGTCAACTAACAGAAAATATTTAGGCTGGAAAATAAAATAGTAAAATACAAATCTGATTGGTCAATAAATGTCTACGCGCCAAAATTCTAGGACGATTCTTTGATCCACTATTACGGTATAAATAACACACAGACTAAGACTAAGACTAAACCACAAGCCACTAAGCCAGTAAAGCAGTCGCCGAATACTCTGTCCGGCAAATTCCTTTCCTTCATTAACTAAAGTTCATGACCTAGCTTCAGATGGCCGCGAATCACATTCAAAAGAAAAACCCGACAAACTTTCTTTCATCAACGCGACACGCTGTCGCCACAATCATAAAACAAGACATGAACTTAATGTAAGTAAGAACGACTTATTTACGGACTCCGTTAACATACACACACCTTTAAACAAATTTATTTTCTTCTTGCCAAACTTTATTTTCCAAAAGGCCATTTACGCATCATGTATTTTATTTGTTTTCATATTCTGTTATATGCATATTAAATTGTTTGTTGTTTAATGTTCATTGTGTTCTATTCCATTTCTTTTACACGATTGTAAAGTTTTGTGTTGTATTTGTGGTGGAAATAATTTAGAGAGCAATACCCGTGAAGTACGGACGCTTATCTACTGAAATAACCAAAATACATACAACCCCCACAGATCAATCATATCAAAGCAAGAATAGATAAGACGCGACCAAACAGTAGATGTAGCTTATGTGGTGATAGAGACGAAACTATCAATCACATAATGAGTGAATGAAGCAAATTAGTGTAAAAAGAATATAAAACTAGACATGACTGGGTGGGTAAGATGATACACTGGGAATTGTGCAAGAAATTGAAATTTGAACATACGAACAAATGGTACATGCACAACCCAAAATCTGTTCTGGAGAATGAGATGCACAAACTCCTCTGGGATTTTGAGATACGAGCAGATCACCGAATATAAGCCAGACAACCAGACCTAGTAATAATCAAGAAAAAAAAATTGCTGAATTGTAGACGTTGCTGTCTCAGCTGACCACTGAGTAAAATTGAAAGAAAACTAAAAGAAAGATAAGTACCTCGACCTTGTCAGGGAATTGAAAAAACTGTGGAACATGAAAGTGACAGTGATACCAATTATAATTGGTGCTCTTGGTACTGTCACCAAAGAATTGATACAGGGATGGGAGGACTCGGAAATAAGAGGATGAGTGGAGATCATCCAAACTACTGCATTACTAAGATCAGCCACAATACTGAGGAGAATCCTGGAGACTAGAAAAGACTTGCTGTCACTCAAACTCCAGTGATAAACCATCGGCTAAAGTTGGTGTCAAAAACCCAAAAAGGAGTAAATGATGATAATAATAATAATAATAATAAATTCTTTTTAAAAATGAAGAGAATCTGCTTTTTTTTCCCTATTATCGGATTTCATTCCTTTTAATGTCTTTTTACTTGTATTATTTTTGTCTTATAATCTCAGATAAAAATAAATAATTTTTATAAAAGAAATCATAATTTCTTTTAGACATAACTTTATTCTAGAAATCAATATTCTTTAAAGTAAAATGATGATAAAAAAGAAGGCGACAATAATTTTCTTTTCTTCTGCTTCTTCACCATTTTTGTTACAATCAAAATCGTTAATTAATGTTATAATCATTCATTTCTTCTTTTTCTTCTTGATAAATAAATCTAGATACTTTATAATATAGTAGTGTTAATGGTATTGTGATATCTTAAAGTCTGTTACCATTATATTATTGTCTTCCATCATGTTTAGTTTGGCCTTCTTCCTCCCAGTTTTTTTTATATTAAATTATTCTCTTGAAAAGAAAAAATGTCAGTTCATTTATCTAATGGAGCATCTTAAATACTGTCATCAATTAGTATAAATTGTGACATTGTTCAGTTTTTATTACATTGGCATTGATTTTTTTTTTTTACCATTATTGATTTTGTGTCTATGTATGTGGCATAGGAATTCTAGAATGTGGAAGGCATCCTAAGAGCAAAATATTTGATCTGATTGTTGCAAATTTATATATGTGTATGTGTGTGAGTGCATAGTTCTTTAAATATTTGTATATTGGCTTTGGTATTTGATTTGTGTCTGTATTAATTTATGTCCATGTAAATATTCCTCTTTCTTTCTCTGTACACTCAGAGATACATACACATACACATACATAGATATTTATAAATCTTACTTTAGTCCAGTACATTGTAAGAATTGAATTTGCTGTATTAGAGAATGGTCTGTAAGATAAACTTATTGGCCATCACATAATAGAAGGTGGCTATACACTAAACTTAGATCATAATGAGTATAACACTAAACTGCATTTGGAGGTTAGGCTCCAGTTCTCAAGTTTTTGGAGTCTGGAGTCACCGTATTCATTGCTATTAATCCTGAAGTCATAGTACCTGTTAGGGTCTCATCTATAGGTTAAATAGATTGATTTGGGAGAATGTTTAAAATGAACTACATTAATATATTGTCTTTTAGAATATTGATATTGCCACTATTCATGAAGCTTTTACCTGTTTAAAATGACTGAGAAAATAAATTTTTGTATTGCATGTAATTGGAGACCCTGACTTAGATATAAAATAAACTAACAAGGGTTGACATGCTGTAAAACTAATTATACTTATCTTTGTCACAAGACTACACATGTAGGTTTGATTTTATTTGTTTAATAGCATATCAACTCCTTATGGGTTATTTAAAGCTAAAATTTGATAAAAATAATGTGCACACAGTTACATAGTTTCAAGTATTTCTAATACTGATAATATATATACAATTATATGTTTTCCAGTAAGTATTCTTATTTGATAATAATGGTCATTGGTTTGCACTCTGTAATATGGTTTCAAGTATTCTTATTCAATACGAATAATTTTCAAACAGATCTATTTAATTCAGAGAAAACAGGTTCTAACACTCGAGCTTGAGTGGAGCTGGAAGTAATGACAATGAAAAAGTGACAACACATTCTCCAGATTTCCAGAATTGGAGCTATCTCACTAGATGCAGTTTGGTGTCCTAACTAGGACACCCTTTTTTTGGGTGATGGCAGAGGTGCTATTATCCCTCTACAGGGGATGCAGTCAGTGTATTCTAAGCTTGACTAACAGAGCCAACTCGTGCCAGGCACTCAGTATTAATGCTTTGCTTGCTAACCATTGTTTCAAGACAAGGTATCCTTATGTATGTATGTATAGATACACACACACACACACACACACACACATATATATATATATATATATATATATACACATACAGGGCTGGTGCTAGGGTCTCACACCCTTCCAATTTTTGAGATGGGGCATATCTAGTACATGTCAATTTTTCATAAAGTAATATTCATTGAAAATATATGAAAATTCTCCAATTGATGAGTTTAGAGGTAGTTGTTTACCTATGGCCCAGGAGACCCAGGTTCAGTCCCAGTTCAAGTCATACCAAAGACTCAAAAAATGGTACTTGATATCTCCTTGCTTAACTCTCAGCATTATAAGGTACATATCAAGGGTAAAGTGGAGCAATCCAGGGAAAGGAGTAGCAACCTTCCCTACACTTTGGTGTAGTAACTAATGAAAAGGGAGCCAACTTTACTTAAGTGCCAGCCCAGCACACACACACACATGGGAGTGCTAAAAAGTTCTTGAATGGATCAATAAAGAAGAGAATGATTGATAACCCTTATTGTTGATGAATTTGAAAAGAGTCTTTAACATTTAGGACAATTAACCTCCTCTTGACATTCTTGGTGATGTTAACACAAGGTTTCCGTTGAGCCATTCTTCAGCTTTTAGAAGGTGTAAAAATTCAAGAGAAAATCATTTTTTTCCAATTTTTTCCAATGTAGTTTTATCTTCTCTGTATGAAAATGACCATCACTTCTTTGGGAAACTTTTTCTTTCCAAGAAAAATTAAGCGTATAAATCAAAGCAAGTGAAAGGGATCTAAATTGAAGGTTTGATTTACAATGTATTTATAATACTAAACTGGACGCTGAATTCATGTTCATCTTTATGGCAATGTAACAAAATAAATAAATAGATAAATTGTCATTTTCCAATTATATCTGAAAAAAGAAAAAAATTAGAAAAAGAAAAAATTGCTCCAAAGCTTTGAAAATGTCAGTTTTCTTTGAATGTCAATCATCTAATTGCAAGTCATGTTTTACCCTTGATTCATACCTATAATGCTGAGTGTTAAGCAAGGCGGCATCAAGTCCCATTTTTTTGAGTTTTTGGTATGATTTGGTCTGGGATTGAACCCTGGTCTCCTGGGTCATTGGTGAACACTCTATCCACTAATCCAATGGTCTCATATAACTAATGATAATCTTTAGTAAATGATTGAACAGTTCTATTTGACCCATAGATGAAAACCAAAAGGTACAACCAATCTGGATCAGAGTAGACCAAGGAGTAATGACAATAAAAGGGTACTCCACATTTCCCAAAGCTTCATATGCATCATATGCAGTTTTTGTTTATATTCTGGACACTCATTGGTGGGAGGAGGGGTCTTACCCTTCTGTTGATATGCAGTCAGCATATTCTACAGCCCAAGCTGACAGGATGGTTGTGATTGTGAGGAACAATGTATATTGGAAACAACAATAAAGAATAAGCTCCCAGGGAGATTATTCAATACACCTGACCATGACCATTGAGAGTCTGGTGTCTTGAATGGCTTTATAGGTGTTGTTTGAACTTCTGTGATACCATCTATGTATTCATTATCGCAATTGATGTGTAGAACCAGGGTTCCTTGAGACAGAAGAGGATGTGAGTTTGAATCTCACTTGGAGCTTATCATTTATTCTTGTTGCTGATGTCCACTGTTCCTCACTGTCATAGAAGTGATGATGACCCAAGTGAGCTGTGATAAATAGTAACTAGAATTAGGAAGATGAAGAGTAATACTAATCGAAATTATTTAATTTTTTTAAATAATTCTGACTTGTATTCCCTTTCATCTTTCTAAAAAAACATTAATAATAATGATATTCAATTCTATTTGAGGTTGCAGAAAGTATAATAGTTATTACCATAGAAAATGGGCTCAGCGATCCAACTTCAAATTTTGTATGAAGCTGTTTGCATTTCAATTTACATTAGTTTGGTTTGGTTTAGTTTCTTTGTTTTAATGGCATATCAACCTTTGTGGATTATTTAATTTCAAAGTATCCTTGTAGAAAAACCATAGTAGTACTATTTAACCTATACTTGCAAGGGATAAGGGGTTCATAATTAAGGATATTATTCTGATAGTGAACATAATAGTGTGAGTGGAGTTTGAACTTGCTTTCTATCATGTTACAGTTCAGCACATTAGCCACTTCACACTAATGCTATTGAGACAGGCATGAATTTTTTTCTTCCCAACCAGCAATAGGTAAATAATAAAGCAGAATGACCTTCCCAGCTTTGTAGAAGGAAAAATTCTGAATTCAAAACTAGTGAGGAGGGATTAGCCAACCCTGCCTCTTAAAACCTACTTACTAGTAAAACCAAAGTTCTCCACTCACTGACATGGTGGGGTTGCAGTCCTATGTTTCACAAAGGATTCTACTGAAGTCTAAGCTTAACAGAAAGAAAGATGTGCATTGAATTAGTTGGCCATTGTGCTTGTTAGTCTTTGTTTTACATGGGTTAAGGGTTTTTCAGATAACAAAATTATTTAAGCCTAGAGATGATATTGAGGCTTTTTGTTGTCTTCTCCATGAAGGTTTATAGTGAAGGAAAGCAAAAATTAAAAAATGAATTTTTAAAACTTGGTTTTATACTGTTTATTCATTTTTACAAAAAAATTTCAGAAACTCTAATTTTATTTTTTAGAATTCAAAGAAAATATATATATATGGTACATTCAATAAGTTTCCAGACATTTTTTGTACAAGCATTTAAAATTGTCGTAGACTCTTGAAAATTCAGTATGTTATTGCTATACATCTTATGAGATGACTGACCAATTTTTATGATTTCAGGTTCAAATGAACAGCTACAGCAGGAATTGGAATACACCCTACTAAAGCTTGATTATCACAGCTGGTGAATTTCAAAAATGCAATCTGGACGTGAGGAAGAATGATATACAATGAAATTCTGTTTTAAACTTGGAAAAAAATGCTAGAGAAACGTATGGAATGCTTCAGACTGCTTTTCAACCATCTTGCATGAATTGAGCATCAATTTTTGAGTGGTATAAGAGATTCAAGGAAGGTAGGGAGTCTGTGAGGGATGATGAGAGTTGTGGGAGGAGTAAGGAAGTCAGAACACTAGAGTTGATTGGCCAAAGGGTTAGGGTTAGGGTTAGGGTTACTATGTTGAGGTTTTAATGGAGTTCAGGAAGAGATTCCGTCGGAACAGGCCAGCACTCTTCAAATCGGGTCAGTGGCATTTCTACCAGGACAATACACCAGTCCACAACTCCATCCTTGTCACAGACTATTTGACCAAGATGGACATCAAGACAGTTCCTCGGCCTCCCTATAGTCCTGACCTTGCTCCCTGTGACTTTTGATTATTCCTTTAGCTCAGAGGCTGTTGTTATGAGACAATTGAGGAGATGAAAGAGGCTGTGACAAAGATCATTGACACGCTCACACAAGAGGACTCCCATGGGGCCTTCCAGAAGTTGTTGGAATGGTACAACAAGTGCATTGCAGCCGGAGGAGATTACTTCGAAGGGGACTAGAGTTTCACGTGTGTACTATCAATAAAAGTGCCCATACGAAAAAAATCTGGAAACTTATTTAATGATCCTCGTACATCTATTTACCAATCCCTTCGTATGAGTAAGATGTAACACAAGGTTGAATTTTAAGTTGAGTTTAACAGGTTTGAATTAAGAGTTTTACTTTTCCTAAACCAGTTGCCATACCAAGGTGAAAAATGCTTAAGAAAATGGTAGTTGGTGGGTGAGAGATGAAGAGAATATGATGGATGTGGCAAAGTCTCATATCCCAAGTCAGTGAGTTTCTGCAGTGCCATCCTGGCAACATTTGGCCAAGCATTGAAAAGAAAATGGATCACTTCTTTTTTCATGTTCATGATAGGGACATATAACCTTCAAAATTAAATTCTAAAACAAATGATTGAGAATTAACAAACAGGACTCTTTAATAATTAGGAATGTGAATTTTTTATACAACTACTATTGAAATAATATTAGAACAGAATTTATGCAGTTTATTCTAAAATCAGACAGTATTTTCTGAGCAACATATTAATATATAATAACGTTTGTTTTGATTGACTGATAATAATAAAATCCTGGTATTTTTGGCTTGAAGAAAATTCACTTTTTATAGAAAGATTGAAGGAGGTGTGTTTATTTATGGGTGATGCAATACATAGATAGATAGATAGATAGAAAGAAAATTAACATTTTGTAAAAAATCTGGTTGAGGCATACTTATTGATGGGCAATACTGTATCATCCCGATTTGAATTTTTTTCTACAAGGTGAAAAAAAAGATTATTCTGTCAATTACCACTCACTTATGAACTTAATGTTCATCATTCTGAAAGCAGCAATGATCAATTTTCTTATATAAATCCATTTTCACTTGGTTTCTTTTAAAGTATTTTATTGGTAAAATGAGATAGTTGGCTGTTGGATTAGATGTGTTTATCTAACATAACCTGTCATTCAGCAAAATAACTAAGTCAGTGAGGAGCTGGTCTCGGTGATGACATGAGGGTTGGCTTAGATAAATATAAAATAGTAAAAATATGTTCAGATTTGTTTTTGAAGAATGTTTAAGCCAAAATGAACTTGCATTTTTTCCCTTAAAATGTACTGCAAGGATATTTGAATATAAGCTTCATCCATAAATAATACATAATAATTCTCTAGGTGAAAACAAAACAAAAAGTAAGAAAGATTTTTCTGATGCCAGATTTGCATTTTGTCTGCAGTTTGAATGTGTTCATGCTTTCTATATTTTTTTTTTGTCTCTGAACTCCTGCCTGACACTCCTTGCTCTATCATTGTTTCATGGTTTTCAATGACTTCTCTGGTCTACAACCTTTCTTGATCAAATTTCAAGCCCAAACACACATGCACACACACATATACATTAATAATGTAGTTTGGTATATACATAAATAAAGAGTGCTTAATATTACCAAGCTGCATTAATATATAGCAAACTTCATTATTAATGTGTATGTGTGTGTGTATGCATGTGCATTTGTGTTTGGGCTTGAAATTATATATATATATATATATATATATATATATATATATATATATATATATATATCTTCCGAGGATGATTTTATTCATAGAATTATTTGCTGATGATAGCATAGGAAAGAAACTTGGTGTCTAGGGTGTCCTAATTTAGATATATATGCACTATTGCTAATACTGAGCACTCTTTATTTATGTAAATAGCAAACCACATTATTAATATATATATATATATATGTATATATATATGTGTGTGTGTGTGTGTGTGTGTGAATGTGTCTGTGTGTGTGGGCTTGAAATTTGATCAAGGAAGGTTGCAGACCAGGGAAGTCATTGAAGGCCATAAAACAATGATATTAAGGAGTATTATGCTGGTAGACAGAAACCACCTGACCTCTGCTTCCCTTGGTCAGGTGGACACAAAGAAGACTAAGGAGATAGGGATATACAGAGGAAATGAAAATCCTAAAATGAGCCTTAAGTTTGCCTTAAAAAATACCCCATCTTAAACTTTAATTTTACATTTGGATTCCACCTTTTCAAGGAAGTGGGTAGAGTGTTGACCAATGGTCCAGAAGACCTGGGTTCAATCACAGGTCGCGTCATACCAAAGACTTAAAAAATGGTACTTGAAACCGCTTTGCTTAACACTCAGCAATAAGGTATGTATCAGGGGTAAAGTGGAGTAATCCAGGGAAAGGAGTAGCGCCCTCCCCAACACCTCAGTCTAGTAGCTATTGAAAAGGAGCCTTCTGGTTGCCCTCAACTACAGTCACCAACACCTATCTGATCCTTCACAAAAATCCAACTTCGTAATATTACACCCAGAAGATATGTTTTAGACATTTTTTGTGGGTAGGCAGAGAAAAAAGCAATAAAAACTGCAAAAATAAAGATGCTTATTGAATGATATCTTACCTTGGAAAACTGGACAATTTTTTTTCCTTGGCAAAAAGATACAAATATAAAACAAAACTGAACTTCTCTATTTAGCTGAATAAATAGAAAGAAACAAAAAAAAAAAAAACCCATTAAATTGATGGAAATAAATTGATTAGTTGGTAAACCAATAGAAAACTTACCTCATCAACATAAGCAATATATAGTTGTCAAATTTAAGACCTGAAATTGGAACAACATTATGTTTTATCTTAAGAAATTCAATACAAATTTTTTTAATCACAACCATATGCAAGATTGGATCATTGTGTGTAGCCTGCTGCATAGTTCTTAGCTGAATTTTTATCTGAAAAATTCACAATTCAATCTATATGATTAATATTATTGTAAAGTCATATTTCATTTATTTGTAATTCACCAAATTTTAAAATAGAAATAAACATCTGTAACAATGCTATGTACTGTTTTGAACAAAACCTGGAATTAACACCCTACAAAACAACAGCTGTACGGCCGTTTACCTCCCATCTCACAAACTATCCAAGATGAACAAAGCCTGCTGGGAAATACTGGAGAAGTAAGGATGAACTCATACATGACATCCTCCAATGGGCTCCTATACATGGACAAACTAGTGTTGGCTGACTGGCAAAAATTCACATTCATCAGCTGTGTACAGACATTGGGCATCATCTAGAGGACTTACCATGAGCAATGGTTAACTGAGACAGATGTTGAGAGAGAATCAAGGGAATCCTTGCTATGGACATGACTTGATGATGATATATAGGTTAAATTCATGCAAATCTTATGCAGGTATTCTATAGAAAGCTTTCATTTATACAAATTTGAGTAAAGATGACAGACAAGTTAAAAATATTGTCTTTCATCTAATCAAGTATGATTTATTTGTTTGTTATTCTTTCTTATTCATCTCCCTTTTTTACTATCTTCTTACACCAACCTTTAAAAAAATGAACATATACACTATTAATACAAAATCTATATACAGATTAATTTATCTTAGGTAATTAATCTAATAATTCTAAAAAATGCCCTCTTAAATCTTTTTTATTATCATTAAAAACTTATTTAAAAAATGGTAATTCTATTATTGCAACACAGTGGTTATTTTATATGCATTTTGGAGTAGGTCAATTATTTCCTCTGTTGATACCTGAAAGCTCAATTCTTAAAATGTAAGCTGTAAACAACAAACAAATTGAAATCACAGCAATATTGGTCTTTCTTATGATAAAATCAAATCATCCAATTCAATCTTTGAATTTTTTACACTATTACTGTTTTTGATTTGATTAGGCAATTTGTTCTCAAAATATATTACTCAATCAGCAAAAAATTCCAGTCTATGTATGCCAATTTACCCATCGTACACCAATACAAGGAAATAAATAAAGAGGATTATATATATATATATATATATATATATATATATATATATAAAGACAAATACTTAGAGACAATATATGCAAACTACTGGAGATTTACAATATGAAAGGAAAGAAAGAGTTAAAAAAATGTAAATCTCCTGCAGTTTACATATGTTATCTCTAAGTATTTGCCTTTATAAACTTGTATGTACCAATAATCTATTCATGTATATATATATATATATATATATATATATAAACGTAGGGTCTATCAGAATGATCTCCTGGAATTAAGATTGTTGTCTGACTGGCATAAGAAGTAGTGAATAGGTAGGAGTTATTTTTAGCATCAGCAGACATACTATTTCAATTGTCATCATGGTTTAGAATGGTGAATATCTTATTTAAAAACTTATTAAAAAACAGTGATTCTATTATTGCAACACAGCAGTTATTTCATATGCATTTTGGAGTAGGTCAATTATTTCCTCTGTTGATACCTGAAAGCTCAATTCTTAAAATGTAAGCTGTAAACAACAAACAAATTGAAATCACAGCAATACCAGAAACAATGACTGGGCAAGTATTGGAGAAATTCAAGCTGAGGCTTCAGGACTGTATAGCTTGTGAATACAAACATTTGGCTAATATAATCTTTAAACCAAAACAAAATGGTTAATATTGGTCTTTCTTATGATAAAATAAGATTTGTATAGGCTCTTTATTGCCTTTTATATTTGTATTCTGAAATTGAGACATCATTTGGCCAGACTCTATTCAGTAAAACATCACTTGACGTCATTATGGTCAATGTAAAATTTGTCTTTATGCCACTTTTCTTGACTAAATTTCAGTTCAGCAAACATCATTATGTCCGATGTTTTCTCATTCAAAATTATCATCTATGTAATGATAAAGGATGTGAAATCAATTTTTAGTTAAAAAATATATTTTAAATACATAAAGTTAACAATAAAAGATGAAAAATGCTAAAAGAATTCAAAATACTATAAAAACATATTAAAAATGTATATACAGTAAAATGAAATATTTTCCTTAAAAAATTGTATAGAAAATTATCTAAAAATATGACTAAAATGTGTTTTTAGTGTTCTTTAAGGTTTAGTGATAGTCATATATTCTTTCATTGATGCTAGTTTTACAGTATTTGTTCTCATTTTCAGGTATTACATCTGTTTTATGTTAAAAATCATGACATGTCACTTCTTTTGGAATCAATTAATTATATAGAACAAGGTGTGACTGAATATTATAGTTACTTGTGTATAAGACGGACTATTTTTCCAGGTTTTTCAGCTCAAAAGTTCAAGGTATGTGTTATATGTGAAAATTACATAATTAACTTGTTTTCTGGCCATATGCCTTACTATTCAAGATGGAATGACCAAAAGTTACTCATATCAATAATCCAAACAAATGTGTTTTACATCATTATAGAGAAATATCCACTGGAATATGTGTTTGTTTAAAATCTTGTTTCTCCTAATGTGAGCTTATATTTACTGCAAATTCATTGCATTTTTGTGTGAATGTGTCTGAGTGTTTGCTCTAAATAATGGGCAAATTTTGTGTTAAAAGAAATAAGGTAAACTATATAAATTCTTATTTGTAGTCAGTATAAACTATAGACAAATGCTAAATTTAAGTTAAATTTAGCTGCTATGAATTCTACAAAGTCAGTGTGCATCATACACAAGAATTTTTTTCCAGAATTTTGTAGTCCATAGTTAGTGGTAGTGGTGGTGGGGGGAGTGTTATACATGAGTGCATGTTATACACTGATAATTATGGTATGTACATGCATGTAAACTCATTTATGTGTGTATAATGAGAGAAAAACAAGGAGTATTGTCAGCTATAATATAAGAGAGTGTGCTGAAAAGTTCATATGATGATGTCATATCTACTGTTAATGATTTTTTTTACCAATGGGATCCAAGCACTGTAACATCAATGAAAGAAGTGTGTGAACCTCAAGGGGGACTATGTTGAAAAATAAACCTCATTTGGTTAAATTCCATGAATGTATCTTGGTCAGCCTATGAACTTTTCAGCTGACCCTCGTATATACTCCTTAAAGTTATGTGGCTATTAATTGCCATTGCCAACAGTGAATACTAATTTCTTTCTGTTCCAATAAATTTAATTACTAAATGAATAAACAATTTCAAAATGGATAGATAAGTAATCAATGACAATATTGTAAAATCAAACTACCTTTGATCTTTTCTTTATTCTGTCTCTCCCTTTTTTTGCCAATCCCAAGTCTTCTTCTCCACACCACCATATTATTACTTTGTTGTTCACCCGTCCTTCTTCTTTGATTTGTTGCAAGCTTTTTTGTTTCTTGTAGAAATCATTGGATGCAAACAGCTCTTTGTGTGAATATATAAAATAGTCAGCTAGTTTATTTGTAATTGTCAAAGCAAGAATCTCTTTGTATGTAAATTAAAAGGATGTGCATGTATGTAAATATAATGACTAAGGATTTTACAAATACAAACTTGTGTTTATGTATGTAAATTTAGGTCTGCTAGTCATAATAATATTGTTATGGTCAGCTATAATATTAATCAATCAACAGTCTGGTTAAAGGTTTTATGGACACTTTATTAAAGCAAGAATCTATATATATATATATATATATATATATATATATATATATATATATATATGTGTGTGTGTGTTTGTGTGTTTAAAATTAGGTTGTTTGTGTTAATGGCATATCAACCATTGATGGTTATTCAATGACAAATCTTGTTTATACATATATTGTATATGGTTTTTAAGTGAACAGTTTGTACTTAACATTTTTTAAAGGATCCAAAACTCATAGGATTGCATAAAGATGGTTTCAAGTATTGGTATCTAATGCATTAATTCAATTTAATATCAATAATCTATTTGCAAACAGTTAATTGGTTTCAAGTATAGTAATTGATTAAACAGTTGTATTTGACCTGTGGATGAGATCCTAACAGGTACTACCTCTCTGGCTCAAAATGGAACAGAGAGTAATGGCAATGAAAGGGTACTCCATATTACCCTTACCTCCAGGAGTGGAAACTCATCATTAGATGAAGTTTAGTGACATATCTGGGACACTTCTTGGAGTGGGGGTCTTAACCCACTGTAGAGATGCAATCAAGATATTCCAGCTGATTGGGCTTGTGTCTCTGTGTGTATATGCATGTCCATGTCTGTATATATATATATATATATATATATATGTATGTATATCCATATATATGCAGTTATATATAATTATATAAATAATTATATATATATATATATATATATATGTGTGAGTGTGTGTGTGCATGCATGTATGTGTAAATATATGTGCATGTATATATATATATATATATGTATATATATATATAAAGAAATAATACACGACTTTTTAAAAATCAAATTAATATTTAACTATTACCATAACTTCTTCACAATGATTTTTATTCCATCTCATAAAATCTATTAGTGAAAAGTGCAAAGGAGCAAGCCAAATTTATATATATATATATATATATATATATGTGTGTGTGTGTGTGTGTGTGTGTGTGTAGTATCAGTTTAATTTTGGATCTTATTTATTAGAATTATTTTGCTACATTTTTTGCTGTTTATGTGTTTTAGTATCCATTTTTTATTGAGTATTAATCTGGTTTTGATAGGGAATATATTGCAGAAATCTAATTGTAAATAGACAATAGCAGTTTCATGGAATAGGGCAATTTCTATGCATCTTTGTAATGGCAAAT